>RJWJ010017012.1:0-33641 GCA_004363605.1 Indri indri
GGTCTCTGGAAAGAGAATGTGAACAGAGAGACCCAGCTGGTGATAATTTCTGGAGCTGGAAGGGGAGAGTGGTTGAGGTGGCCATCTGGCATTTATATCCACTGATAAATGAATAGAGAGATGGTATTAAAGGCAACCCCAGAGCCAGCACAGCCATCTAGGTTCCTGACTATGCACCTTGCTGATGAAGCCCAGAGGAGCCTCCTGCTCTGAGGCTCTGTGAGACACTCCTCAGCCTAGACAGCATGCAGCATGGGGCGGCAGTGGGCAGGAACTCAGACTCTGGAGCCAAGACCACCTGGGTTCAAATCCTGGCTCTGCGATTTACTAGCAAGATTATCCAAAAGGAAGTATTTTATCCTTTGCTAATTTGAATTAAATACATGCATCTCTGGTAACATCAGTGTGTTAAATTCTACTATCTCTTCAGTTTATTATAATCATTATTGCCTGCTAGTTAAAAAATAAGTGCTTGACTTTAACAAGTCTATGATAATGAGATAGTCTTCCTTTTCCGACTCATTAAAATCACTCAATTTCCATTTCTTACAATAAGCAGAATGAGAACCCATACCCATTTGGGAAGAGCTAGTCCATGGTGCCAGACTTGGGCCCAGAGGCCCTCTGGCTGGGCCACATTCACTAACGCCCAAAGGTAAGCAGATCTGACAACGGCCTCACCCTTCAGGGAAAAATCCCAAGACAAGCAGGACCACTTCCATTTTGATCCTCTATGACTTTAACTATATGGCAGAGATTTTAAAATTAGCTATGGTAATTAAGTGTAATTTCAGCAGAAATATCAGGCTACTTCAAGCATTTTTTAAAAAATAGGGAACACAGATGAGCCTTTGGAGCACAAATGATGGCCCTTGGCCATAGCTGAAAAGAACAGGAAGCTCTGTTAAGGGGCTAGCCACCCGCGCTCCCCAACATCAAAGATCCCTGTCTTAGTTGGTTCCTGGCTAACAAGTGGGAGGGAGCATTTCTATCAAGCTTGGCACCCTTGAGGATGAGCTATAGTTGTTTAACTTTCAAGACCCTTGACACCTGGCTAAACACAGAAAAAAGCTTTGAGACCCAGTTTTCTGGTATAGTTTATAAAGGTCCTAGTATGGTCAACACAGTAGCATGCCTGGAACAATGCTATAACGAAGGAAGGCTGTGAAAAATGAATTAAATATTCTTGGTGAGGTACATACAAGATAAAAAACATATTCTGCTCCCCCTGGAACCCAGAATGCTGGAAAAAGGGTCATTCTCACCCTAACAACCACCAAAAAAGCCAGATAAACTATCAAATCATAACTTTTCTTGAACCTATACAAGCAAATAAGCAGCAAACACCTATAATTTTTAAATTAATTGTGTAAGGCAGAGTGAGTATGGACCAATAGGAGCATATAGAGCCCCCAGGAACCACAATGCAAGGGGAGTCCACAGCAAGAGGAGAAGAGTTGAGTTGCAGGGTCATCTCTAATAGTATTTTCAGTGGATTCCTTAGGATTGTCTATGTATAATATCATGTCACCCGAAAATATAGTTCTACTTCTTCCTTTCCAATCTGGATGCCTTTTAGTTCATTTTCTTGCCTAATTGCCCTGGCTAGAACATCCAGTACAATGTTGAATAGAAGTGGTGAGGGTGGACATCCTTGTCTTGTTCCTGATCATAAAGTATTCAGCCACTCAGCATTAACTGTGATTTTAGTTGTGGGCTTTTCATAAATACTCTTTACCAGGTTGAGAAAATTTCCTTCTATTCCTAGTTTGTCAAGTGTGAGGAGGTTGTTTTTCATCATGAAAAGGTGTTGAATGTTGTCAAAATGTCTTTTGTGGCCCTACTAAGATGATTGTGTGGTTTTTGCCCTTTATTCTATTGATACGATGTATTATATTGATTGATTTTTCAGATGTTAAACCAACTTTACATTCCTGAGATCTCAGTTGATCATGGTATATAATGCTTTTTATGTGTTGCTGGATTTGGTGCGAGAATTTTGTTGAAGCTTTTTGTGTCACTATTCAGTAGATACTGGTCTGCAGTTTGCTTTTCTTTTGTGTCTTTGTCTAGTTTGGGTGTTAGGATAATACTGGCCTCATAAAATGAGTTGGGAAGTGTTCCCACCTCTTCTATTTTCTGGAAAAGTTTGTGAAGAATTGGTATTAGTTCTTCTTTAAATATTTAGAACTCATCAGTGAAGCCATCTGTGTTGTGCTTTCTTTGTGGGAAGTTTATTATTATTATTAATTCAATCTCATCACTTGTTATAGGTCTATTCAGATTTTCTATTTCTTCCTGTCTTAGTTTTGGTAGTTTGTACCTTTCTAGGAATTTTTCCATTTCATCTAGGTTATCTAATTTGTTGGGACACAGTTATTTATATTATTCCCTTATAATCCTTTTTATTCCTGTAGGATTGGTAGTGATGTCCCCTCTTTCATTCCTTATTTTAGTCATTTAAGTTTTCTCTCAGTCACTCTAGCTAAAGGTTATTCAATTTTGTCAATCTTTTCAATTAGCCATCTTCTGATTTTGTTTATTTTCTGTATTGCTTCTCTACTCTTTATGTCATTTTCATTTCCTTTAATCTTTATTATTTCCTTCCTTTTGCTTTAGATTTAGGTTGTTCTTTTTGCAGTGCCTTAATGTAGAAGGTTGGCTTATTGATTTGAGATCTTTCTTCTTTTATAATGTAAGCATCTGCAGCTATTAAGCCCTCTCAGCACTGTTTTCACTGCATCCCATTAGTTTTGGTATGCTGTGTCTTAATTTTCATTCATCTTAAAGTATTTTCTAATTCCCTTTGTGATTTCTTTTTTGACTCATTTGTTATTTAGAAGTGTATTTAATTTTCACATTTTTGTGAATTTTCTAAATTTCCTTCTATTGTTGATTTCCAATTTTTTCCATTTAGATTAAACAACACATTTCCTATGATTTCAGTCATTTTAAATTCATTCAGGCTTCCTTTATAGCCTAGAATATGGTCTATCCTAGAGAATGTTCCATGTGCACTTAAAAAAATGTCTATTCTGCTGTTGTTGCATGGAGTATTCTCTGGATGCCTATTAGGTCTGGTTGATTTGTAGTGTTATGTAAGTTTTCCATTGCCTTGATCTTCTCCCTGGTTTTCCTCCACATTATCAGAACTGGAGTATTGATGTTTCCAACTATTATAGTTTCTATGTTTCCCTTCAATTCTGTCATTTTTTGCTCCATATATTTTGTAGCTCTATTTTTAGGTGTTTATAATTATTATAATCTGCTGATGGATTAACTCTTTTATCACTAAAAAATGTCCTTATCTGTAGTAACTTTCTTTGTTTTAAAGCCTATTTTATCTGATATTAGTATCACTACTCTAGCTTTTGCATAGTTACTATTTGCATGATATATCTTTTCTCATTCTTGCACTTTTTTGTGTCTCTGAATATACTGGTTATATCTTTGAATACAGAGTGTGTCTCCAGGAGATATCACATAGCTCGCTCTTTTTTTTTTTTTAATCTAGTCTGACAGTCTCTGCCTTTTGATTGGATTCTTTATCCATTCACATTTAACATTATTTATATAGTTGGATTTATATCTGCCATTTTACTTCTTTTCTATATATCTCATATCTTTTTTGTTCATTTACTGTTTTCTTTTGCATTAAGGAAAAATTTCTTGTGTAGAACTTTAATTCCTTTAATGATCTTTTCACTATACATTTTTAAGTTATTAGTGGTTATTCTACAGTTTATCATATACATTTTATCAGAATCTACTTCAGATTTATACTAAATTTCAGTGAGATATAGAAATGTTACTCCTATATAGCGCTAATCCCTCTTTCCATTTTGGTACCACTGTTATACATAGTATATCTACACGTTACAAACCCAAAAATACACTGTTATAATTACTACTTTATATAATCTTATATCTATTAAAAAACTAGAAAAGAAAGGAAAACATGTATACATTTATAGAGTTTCAGTAGAAACTGTAACCCCATTGTAAGTCATAAGGAGTTCCTCGACTTATGATAGGGTTATGTTCTGATAAACCCATTGTAAAGTTGAAAAATCATAAGTTGAACCATTGTAAGTTGTGGGCTGTCTGTACCTTTGTTTTATATAATTGCTTTTTATTAATAAATCTGTTAATAAAAGAAAGAAGAAATATGCATTTATAGTGTCTTTTATAATCACATAATTACCTTTACTGGTGTTTTCTGTTTTTCATGTGAATTTGAATTACCACATCTGGGATCAGCCTCAAGAACTTCCTTTAGTATTCTTATAACATGGGTCTGTTGGCAATGCATTTTCTGTTTTTGTTTATCCAGGAATGTCTTTATTTTGCCTTCTTTTTTTTTTTTTTTTTTTTTTTTTTTTTTTTTTTTTTTTTTTTTTTTGAGGCAGAGTCTCACTCTGTTGCCTGGGCTAGAGTGCCATGGCGTCAGCCTCGCTCACAGCAACCTCAAACTCCTGGGCTCAAGCAATCCTACTGCCTCAGCCTCCCGAGTAGCTGGGACTACAGGCATGCGCCACCATACCCGGCTAATTTTTTCTATATATTTTTAGTTGTCCAATTAATTTCTTTCTGTTTTAGTAGAGACGGGGTCTCACTCTTGCTCAGGCTGGTCTCGAACTCCTGAGCTCAAACAATCCGCCTGCCTCGGCCTCCCAGAGTACTAGGATTACAGGCATGAGCCACCGTGCCTGGCCTTGCCTTCATTTTTTAAAGATAGTTTTGCTGGATATAAGATTCTTGGTTGCAAATTTTTTTTTCTTTCAGCACTTCAAATATGTCATCCCACTGCTTTCTGGCATCCATTGTTTCTGATGAAAGTCAGTTATTAATTTTATTAAGATTTCTTTGTTCATGATAGGTTCTTTTTCTTTTCTTTCAAACTTTTCTCCTTGCCTTTCACTTTCAGCATTTTTACTATGATGTGTTTAAGTGTACATCTATTTGCCTTTATCCTAGTTAGACTTTGCTTCGCTTCTTCAATGTGTAGATTAATGTTTTTCATCAATTTGAGGAATTTTAAAATCATTATTTCTTCCAACGCTTTTTCTGCTCCTTTCTCTCTCTTTCTGGCATTTCCATTCTGGTATACTTAATAGTGCCCCACATTTTCCTAAGGCTCTATTCATTTTTGTTCATTTTTCTTTCTGTTCTTGAGATTGTATAATCTCTATAAATCTGTCTTCAGATTCCTTAATTCTTTTCTTCTTCCAGTTCAAATCTACTGTTAAGCCTCTCTAGTAAATTTTTCATTTTAGTTATTTAGCTTTCAACTCCAGAATTTCCACTTGGTCCTTTTTATAAATTTCTATCTCTTTACTGATATTCTCTCTTTGGTGAGACACTGTCATCAGTTTCCTGTACACTGCACTTCTTTAATCACGACTTCCTTTAGTTCTTTGAATGTATTTATTGTGGCTATATTGAAGTCTGCTAAATCTGACATCTTGGCCTTCTCATAGGCAGTTTCTGATGATTGCTTTATTTGTGTAAGGGCTACCCTTTCCTGTTTATTTGCAGGTCTCATAAATTTTTGTTGAAAACTAGACACTTTAGGTAATATAGCGTAGCAACTGTGGATAGTGATTCCTCTCCTTCCCATCCCCAAGGCTTGTATTTGTTTGTTGGTGCTTGTCTGCTTATTTGTCTAGTGACATAGCTAGACAATTTTTTTTTCATAGCTAGACTATTTTAGTGAAGTATATTTCTCTTGAAGTACAGTCTCCCATGTCACTCCTCAGACAGTGCAGCCTTGGATGTGGCCACAGCCACTCTAAGATAAAAGTGGATTTATCAGCTTTCATTGCCTGTCCCTTTTCCTGTTCTCTCTGTAGTCTGCCTTCGTTGATATGATATCGCATCCAGATATTAGGCTCCACATGCTTACTGATTACTCTATTATTTTTAACAATGTTCTGGGGCATAAATTGCACCACAGTCTTATCCAATTAAATTCAGGTGGGATAGTTTTTGAAGCCAATCTTTAGGTTTGTTCTAACCACAGGAAGTTTCTTCTTAGCTGTCCCTTTCCCTGGTTCTTGCTGATAAACAAGCTGACCTATTGTTTAGCTTGTTGCTCTCCTAGAGCTACCCACCTCATCTTAATTTCTTCCCCTCAAAATCTCCATTGTTTTCAAGAGCACCTTTAGACTGGAACTTCCCCACACTACTTCAAGAAAATCAGTTCTTGTGGGGAGAGCTTCAGACTCTATTCTTCTGGACTGCTTCTCTCCCTAAGCAAAATCTCTGAGCCAAGGGCAGTAGATTCCAGTTTCTTGGCTTGCCTCTTTCAATGTTGAACCTCCATTTCATGAGGGAGTTGGGGCAAAAGAAAGTGGGGCTCAGTGTTCTCCACCCACTGCACCTGGGATAAAGCTTCTGTCCTATAAGTAGGGGCTGAGTAGAGGAAAGGAGAACCTGACCTCTCAGCTGGAGGCTCTCTAGGAACTTAGCCTCTGCAACTTGGAGTTAGAGAAGCTAAGAAATGCTGGAGGCCTGACCCTCCTGGCAAGGGACTGTATCCCTTGACTGGGAGCTGAGGGAAGAGGAGACAGCAGGTCATGGCTCAAGTATAATAGACTCTCTCACTATTTTTACCGAGATTTAGTAGATTTTCTTGAATAAATGTTTGTTTGCTGTATGCCCTTAGTACAACTTCCAGAGGCTTTAAAAGGTTGTTTTTTAAAATAATTTTCACAAATTATGGCTGCTTCACTGGGGAATGGAGCCCAGTTCCGCTTCTGGAAGTGGAACTCCAACTTCACACTATTTTTTAATGTAATAAAATATTATGGGCAAGAGAGCTTTTGTAGATATTTAAACATTTCTTAAATTTTATTTTGCCTGTTTCAATTGTGAATCAATTTTTTTTAGGGTTCCAATATTTTTAGAAGCCCTTAAAGAGTCCATAAGCACTAGGCACAGTGTCTACAGAGCCTAATAGAAAAATGACTCAGATGTGGCTAATTCACTTTTGGGGCAAATGAAGTCACTACTCCCAGATTTTATCAGATGGAGCAACATGTCTAGTAATTCCCACTGGCACATTCTGTCTGAGCAGCAGATATCCTACTCTAATGAGCCCCTCCCTTAAGCATCAACTGCCAAGGCATGGAGACATTTCAGCCACACTCCACTGTAAAATAATGAGCCCTGGGATGAATCACTCAGTTTAGTATTCTTCTGGCTGTCTATTATCAATGCTGATTGTGTCCCAAAGAGGTGATCTGGGTTATAGATCAATATCCTAGGGACTTTATCACCAAAACAGCCACCAATCCAATCTCTAATTATATAAGGAATGTTCCAAAAGATATTCTTTTCTGCCGCACAGTTTGATTGGGTGTAGCCAAACATATGAAACCATTTTAGAACAATGATAAAGATCAAAATGTAAAATAATTATCTCTAATTATGAAGGGATAAGGACGAATGTGAGCTGGACTGGAAATCTGAAACCTGCAGAGGGGATTACTGACATGGACCAGTTCAATGGCTAAGGGTTTCCACTGCATGGAAGCCCCATGTAAGCCACATGTGCCCTATCTATCAAAATCCCAGAGCAATCTGGGATGCGTTAGTATAAACTCCATGTTTACTTAGGCAGCATCTATAAACAGCAGTACAGCAAAAATTGCAGAGAATTCAAGAACTGAGAGGGATGGGGTGGGGGAAAATCAAACATCTCTTTACTGACTAATGTGACTCTATAGTCCAGAATATAGGGGAGAGGATGGTCCTACCTGTGTCCTGCATGGGTAAAACATATCTGGACACTGTGTTCACATGCTAACTGCATATTTTATGAGGGTCCCTGACAAACTGACAAAATCCAAAGAAGGGGGCCCCCACAGTGAAACACACATCACATGAAGAACACTTGAAGGACTTCATCTTTTTACTTGAAAAAATGGAGTTTCAGAGACAAAATGGCTATTTATAAATATTTCAGCACTGTCCTTAAGTGTAAAAATTGCCTGCACTCAATACTCCAGCTCCATTCCCAGGCACAACCAATCATTCATCTATTCAGCAAACATTTATTTTGCATCTCCTTAGAGTGAGGCCCTGTGTTAAGTAGCTATCTAAGACACACAGATAAGCAATGAAGAGTCTAAAAGCAGAGGTTAAACAAGCACACAAATAACCGAATAACCATAATACAAGGGAGAGTATGATTGCTGTTATGTGAGTAGAACAAAGCTTACTTTGAAATTCTAAGTCAGGAGTTATTGTGTCTTGCTGGCAAGATCAGAAATGGCACTTCAAATTGGGCTTCAAAGGTGTGTGCTATTTCTGTGAGGAGAAACATATTATCCTAAGGATGCATTCCAGGTGGAGGGAAAAGCAGACATAAAAGCTTAGAGGTAGGAACCGAGTTGATAAACTTAGTGGGACAGAGCTGAAGAAGTGAATAGTGCAAGTTGACCAACAATAGGTGTAGAAATCGCAAGTATTAGGGGATAAAGCTAGAACAGTGCCAAATAGTAAAGAGCTTATACTCCAGGCTATAGAGAATGACTGGGTAAGGGTACCATTAAAGGCTTTGGAATATAGAGTGCTGTGGGGTTGTTTTTTTTTTTGATTCCTGGTATAGATTAGAGGCAGATGCAGAGAGGCAGGAGGTTTGCACAATGGCTAGTCAAGAGGAAATGAAGTCCTGAAGCAGGCTGGAAGCAGGTGGCAGTGAAAAGGGACACAAGGGAAGAAATTCCAGAGGTATTTTAGAAATCGAATCACTAGGACCCAGAGCTAACGGAAATATGGGAGGGAGCAAGAAGGGATGAGTTTACTGTCAAGTCTAAGGGATGTGGAAAGAGCAGAAACCCCTGCTGGATGAGGAACTGATTCAGGGACAGAGGTGACAGAGTGAATATGGAAGCTAAATGTGGCTACCCTGACAAGTAGCCGGGATAGGACCAGAGGAATGTCCTAACCCACAGCCTTGCTCCAAGCACCTCTCAACCCTTCCCTAACTCATGATCACACCCCTCAGAAGCTGCTTGCCAAGGAAATGTCTGAAAAGAACAGGCAAGCATAGAGCCAGTCCACCCTGGCAGAAGCTCCATTGGCTACTGAGCACAGCCCTCCATGAAGGCAAGAGGCTGTTGCAGAGTTAGAGACTACCCACGCACAGAGATCCCCCAAGAGGGCATATGAAGAGCTGCCTTCTGGTCTGGAACCTGACATTCATTACCCTTGAAACCTTAAAGATCAGCCTCTCTGAGTCTCAATTCCTTCATTTGTAAGATGGGATAATAACATATATTCCACCCATTTCATAGGTTTATGAGATTACACATAAGGAGACAGAATGTTGCAAAGCACACAAATGCCAGGGATCATTAGAAGTTCTTTGAGAGCAGAAACTACAGCAAATTCACATATGTACCCTGTATGGAACTGTCTATGGAAGGAGGAATGGAGCAAGGTGGGGCAAGAAAATATTATTGCCTGGGCCCCACAGCTTGGTGGGGAATACCACCTACTAGATCTTCAAGAACATTTTACATCCAGAGAAACATGAGGGACCTTAATAATCACCCAGGTCAACCTTCTCATGTAACAGATGGGAGGCTTCACTCTGAGAAAGGCCCAGTGACCTATCCAAGATCTTTAATGGCACAGTGACCTGGGATATGACAAATAACTGGAACATCTATACAATCACTGTTTGCACAGTGTTTTCCCCCACATTATCTTCCTTATCTTCACACATTGCCTTTGAGCTGGGAAGTATTATTAAAATCCCTAATTTTCAACCTGAGGCTGGATGACTTGTCAAGGGAAAGATTCAAATCCGGACAGTCATACCCCCAGCCCACTGTTCTTTCTCTATACCACAATTTCATGCACATGCTGGTTTTTAGCACAATCATTTTAGCATTCAGTACATTTCCAACTCTGTTTTATTAGAAGTTTTTTTTCTTATTTCCCCTGCCTTCAGCAATATGACACATTCAGACTTCCCTGGTAGGATTCTACTGAACTTTCGTCTTAAAAGGTAGCCACATTTGGCACCGGAAACATTTTTTAATACTGAATTATCCATACTGGGCCTTCCCTTATAAATCATCTTTACAAAGTATATCCCAAGTGTATCATTCAAGATGTGCATCATTATTACACGAAACACATTGGTCTAGCTCACTCAAAAAGCAACAGTGGTCCACTAATTGAAGCAATATTTACCATATAAGTACCAAGAAAGAAGCTTTAACAAATATATAGAAAACTGAGGCAAAGAGTTCCTGCCTTTACCAATAAAAACTGATTTGCATTTCTGGGAGGGTCTCAGATAGAAGTCAGCAACAGAGAAAAGTATTCCAACAATTCCAGTGGCCCACATCCAAAGTTCTGAACCTGAATGTGTGTCTTTATCGGGGGAAGCCCAGGGAGCAGATTGGAAAAGAAAGTGCTAAGAAAAAATTAACTAGTAATTGTCACAATTTCCTCTTTCCATTAGTATATAGGGCCTGTGGTTCCATCACAACCCTTATTTCAGGAACGAGAATGCATGTTTTGCTCCCCTTTTTCAACTCAGGGAAGAGGATTAAGCCCAGTCTTCTTGGGCTTGCAGAGGTTGCCCGTGGGGGTTCACCAGCGGTGTGCTGACACCTCCAGCTGCACAGTAACAGGCCAGACTGCGCAACGACCCTCTAACGCAACCTGCATCTCCCTACATACACTTTCTTACTAAAGAGCCTTCGGTGGCTTGGCAGTAGTTTCTGCTGGAAAACACATGCATTCGTTCCTCACGTGTCCCCTCCCTTCTCAGTACCCCACAAATCACAACATAATTCCCACCCAGGCCCACCCCCGTCACAAGCGGGTAACGGATCGTAACAGCCCAGTAGCCCTCGTTTAGGGCTCAACGGACTTGGAAACCACCTGGTGAAGGCACCTGCCTCACGGCCTCTCCCGGGCCCCGCCAGGCGTGGGGGCCCCCAGGGCCACCTGTTTCTGGCCGCACCACGCAAGTACACGAGGCAGCACTCGAGACTCCCGGCACACGCCGAGGCCTCCCCAGGGAGCGCGCTGCCCCCAGCTGCAGTGAGGACAGGGGTGACAGAAGCCCAGCGACTATGCCCCACCCTCCATTAATAAAACGCAAGGGGGAAAAAAAGCTTCATTTACCGACATGAGTGATCACGGTGGCCAGTCGCCGGGTGAGCTCCTGGGGGGCCATTTCTTCTTTTAACCAAAACAACATTTCACTGAAAAAAAACTACCCGGTATAAACAAAGCCAAACAAAACTGTTTCTATTGCTGCTAGGGATGATTTTTAAAAAGCATCTCATCCCGAGGATGCTCTGTCCTCACCCTCTTCCTCGCTCTCCTCAGGCACAAAACGATAGTCACTCCCAGCCAAGGCCAACTCTCCTGGGCCGATAGGCTGTAGCCCGCCAGCCACGCCTTGCAGGGGCTTATTTTAAAGATTAAGTCTGGCGCTGGCGGCTTCCCAAACGTAACAGCTGGCATTTAGAGAGAGGGAAGAGGCAGTTCTGAAGGTGAAAAAATTAAGTCGCCCCAATCTCGCCGTAACAGCACCCCGGGCTTCTCTGGCCCAGGGAGCGCCGGGGGGACCTGGATTGTGGTCCTGGGCCGGCGGGTCTCCGGCGCCGCCTCCAGGGACGATCGGGATGAAGGATGCTCTGCGGCTGGGAACCTGCGTGCGCCCAGCGCGGAGGAGGGGAAGCGGCTGGCGGCGCTGGCTCCTCTGCGGCGCCCACCTCTTCCCGCCTGCGGGTGGCGCCGGGGGCTCCCGGGGAGGCGCGCACGCGCCCAAGCGTCGCCCGCCTCGGGTTGGACACGCCGCGCCTCCTCCCCTATCCAGAGCTCGCCGTCCAGCCCCTTGCTGACAGAGGGCGACTCCCGGCCTGTCCTCGGAACCGTGGGGGAGGGAGGACGGCGACGGCGCTCCTGCCAGCACAGGGGCTCGCATCGCCAGATGCGCGCCTTGCGGGTCTCGGCCCCTCCTCCTTCCCCGCCCGAAGCGAGAAGGGGCTGACTGGAAGAGGTGCTGCCCTCCTGCCAAGACCCGGGGAGTAAGGCTGGGTGAGGCCCTGCTCCCTGCTCTGGTCTCCTGCCTGCGGGATGGGACGGCTGCTGCGGGCGGCTGGATTGTGTTTCCCCCATTAGGGTTGTCTCACGCGGTTCTCGGCCTCCCCAGGGCACAGCCGCACTGGAGCCCGGAGCGCAGGCTGTGTACCGACAAGGCTGGGCACGCATATGCACACTCAGGTTTCCACCGTGGGGGCCTTTTCCTCTGTGCAGCTGCTCCCGTGAGCCACCGCTCCGTCTGTCACCTGTCAGGCGCGCCAGTGCTCCTTTCTGGAGAGGCTGTGGCACAGTCTCAATGCTGAGTTTCCCCTCCATCAGCCCCATTATCCCGTGGCTTTTTTAGGTGACTCCAGACCCTACGTGACAGGCAGCAAAAGACTAACCCTCCCATTCAGCAGAGCTCCGCAGGGGAAAAACCTGAGCAAACGGGAATTTGGTCAGAGTAGCCCCGAAGTCCGGGTGTGGCGTGTTGAATATCCGCAGACCATGAGAATGGCAGGACCACTCACATGTTCTCAGCCATATCTTTCTTCTTCCGTATGTGAAAAACCAAGCCCCAAACACCCTGGATCCGATTTCTAGGAATAGCCACTCATCCCATGGGGTTGGGGACATTTTTAAAGGCTTTCTAGAACAACAATTGTGGGCTGTGGTTAAGAAATGATGTTAGTCCACCTATGACTTCAGATCTGTAGAGAGGTATCTCCCCTCTGTGAGGTTTGGGCACTTTGCACCCTGTCTGCACAAGTAGGGCACCCATTTTCATAGCAACCTCCTGCAAGATTCAAAAAAGGGTTAAAGATCCAAAGGAAGTGAAGCAGCTTTAGACTGTGTTTCCATAGTGGGTTCTGGCTATTCAAGGGTCACAAGTGTTTTCGAGGAAACAAATGAGATATTTGCCGTTGATAGTAGTCAGAACCCTGGTGCTGAGTCCGAGCCCATTGTGAGTTTTGGTCACCAGAAACCAGCGCATTGCTAAGGACACAGGTGATGTGGGGGCATGCTGATCTGGGAGGATCTGGATTCACTCTGAAGATCCAGAGTCCTCAGCTTTCTCAATTAGGCCACGTCCTTATGAGTGAGAATTATGAGAAGAAGAGAGGTAAAGAATGGAGGCGAGGAAATGGATGGAGGAGAAGCTTGTGAATACAAATAAGAAAGAAAAGAAAGAAACAGAAAGGAAATAAATCACATTCAGAGCACTGCGCTCCTTCTCATGTCTTCTGTACTTTCAGTCTTCAAAGGTTTCCAATGAGATAAATTAGTTCAATTTATGGTAAGATGTAGCAGGCAGTGCCCACCCTCAGAAGGTAATTTTGCCCACATCTCTAACACTTGCTGTCTCAGTGCCTTGACTACTTCACCTGGGCAGTGAGGAGGTGTGTCTGTAAGCTCCAAGTTCCATTTTTCAGCTCTGAAATCCCACAACTGTAATTATGAAGAAATGACCACATAGTTAGTGTTCAATAGCCCATACCTCCTACTCTTCCAAGAACATGGTCATTGCTCTTGTGAATACTGACATCCTTTCTGCCTTCTCTCCTTCCTTCCCACCCTCCCTTCTTCCCTGCCTCCTTTTCTCCTTTGTAATTATGATATCTCTTCTGTCTCCTTGTGCTGTGGGTTGAATGTGTCCTACGAAAGTTCACACGTTGGGAACTTAATCCCCAATGCAACAGTGTTGAGAGGGAGGACCTGTAAGAGGTGATTAGCTCTCTAGGGCTCTGCCTTATTGAATGGATTAATGCTGTTATCATGGGAGTTGGTTCCTGATAAAACGATGAATCGGGTCCCCTTCTCTCTCCCTCTCACCCATGTGATGCTTTCTGCAATTTTATGATGCAGCAAGATGGCCATCACCAGATGCTGCCCCTCAATCTTGAATTTCCCAGCCTCCAGAACTGTGAGCCAAATGAATTTCTGTTCATTATAAATTTCCCAGTCTGCGGTATTTTTGTAGCAGCACAAAATGCACTAAAACACCTTGGCTGGCAAAATCAGAGAAACAAGCTAGAATACCCTGACTGCCTCTCTAGTGAATCAGTTAACAATCATTCACATCTATTGAACATCTGTTATGGTTGTGATTGGCAGTGTCAGGTATAGCAACTACCTCCACCAGATAACAAGCAACCGTTCTGTGTGTGCCATGTTACAAATATCATTTAGGTCTGACAACAAACCCTTAAGGACTTAACTTAGAAAGAGAAACCATCCTCCAAGCACTGTCAAGACAGATTCCATCCCCTGTGGGTGGACTGTCTGTCAGTGAAGCCTCTGACAAAGGAGAGAAAGACAAAAGACCTACCTTGGACAGTAACAGTTGTCACTTTGGCCTCCTCAGTTTCTGGTGCCACAGGTGAGGGTGGGGATACCTAGAGCACGATGGGGTCCCCGGTTTAGTCTATATCAGTGGTTCTCAAATGTTACCAGAATCACCTGGGAATAGAGGTAATTTTTATGAAAATATAGATTCCTGGGCCCCACCTCCAGAAATTCTGATTTAGTAGTAGTCTAGGGTGGGACCTGAGAACTTACATTTCTAACAAATCCCTAGGAATATTGGTGCTGCTAGTCCTAAGACCACACTTTGAGCACCACTGGTCTAGGCCAGAGATCTTCAAATGCCTTAGATCAGCAGTCCCCAACATTTCTAGCACCAGAGACCAGTTTCATGGAAGACAATTTTTCCACAGACCGGGGAGTGGGGAGATGGTTTCGGGGTGATTCAAGCACATTACATTTATTGTGTACTTTATTTCTATTATTATAACAATGTAATATATAATGAAATAATTACACAACTCACCATAGGTTGGGGACCCCTGCTTCATAATAAACTGGTAACAATAACTAAAGCACTTTCCTGAGTTCCATGAGTCATTCTAGCAAATTATCAAACCTGAGGGAGAGGTTATGAGAACCCTCAATTTATAGCCAACAGGGAAGTACAGGAGTCTGAAGACTTGCAACTGACGTCTGAAGTGGAGGGCAGTCTTATGATAATAAGCCCTGTGTCTGTGGGGTCTATGCTGACTCCAGATAGTTAGTGTCAGAGTTGAATTGACTTGTTGGGCATTCAGTTGGTGTCAAAGAGTGAAAAGCGGTGTTGGAAAAGACACCCCCTGCTCCACAGGTGATTGGATAGGCAAACCCAAGAAATGAAAAAATCTCTCGAGCTCACACCATCCTGACAGTCATTCCACTGTCATCTTTCTGTTTCCCAAAATTGGTCTGCCATCCTGGCATCGGGGGTATATGTGTGCATGTATGTGTGTACCCATGGAAATGGGGGTAGCCCACCTGCCTGTACCTCTGCCCTTCCACTCTCTTTTCCCATGTTTCCTTTTGGGGTTTTATTTCAGCCTACAAGTGACTGTTACAGCACTAATTGAATTCCTAACCTGAAAAGATTTCTACTGTTAAAGTGAGCACATTGATTGAAAAGAATGGGATTCTGAAAGTTGGAATAGGGACATGTGGGAAGACCCTGATGGAGCTGGGACATTTTGCACCTACGTTCTCATTAGTCTTCTTTGCCAGTAGCAGTAGCCTCTCCACCTCCATGTAGGGGATTTATCCTGCATTGCCCCAAGAAACTGTGATGGTCTCCCCTGAGGCAGTTGCCATGGAAAACAATGTTGCTTCTCTTCAGGACCCACCTCCACCATCCCTCTTTGATTCTAGACCTATAACTAGACTCAAGTCCCAGAAGCCCCCTAAAGGTGAATTACAAAGCCATAGCCCATGAGGAAGTACACTACACTTCAAATTAATTACTTGGGTTCTCTAATTTATACAGACAAAAATCTGGGAAATATGTGTGGGAATGGACATTAAGGGTGTGAGATAATGGTAGAAGGAATGTAAAGTTGGGTCAGGTGGGCAGGCTGAATTTATTGATATGGGCCCACTACACAGATTCTGCATTGAATGTTGTAGCTTAGAATGTTAGAAATGGTTCTAACAGTATATTCAGTTGGTTGGCTGAAGCATGGACCAAAAGGTGGCTCATGTGTTCAACATATGCTCATACATTGAAATCCTAACCCCCAAACTGAGTTAGAAATGCCTGGCCTGTCTGGGTTTCATGTAGAGGAAGGTATTCAAAGGCTTAGGAAGATTGGAATGTTAGAGTGGATTGGTCATTTCGCACCTACTCATCCACCCTGGCAGGGGAGGGTCCAAAAGACACACCTTTCACCACAACTGTGAGAAATAAATTTCTGAGAGGAGCCCTGACATCCCTGAAGAACTCTGTAATCATTCTTTTCTGTAAGCCAAACCTTACAGCAGGAACTGCAGTCACCGAATTGGGAAACCTAAATGTAATGGGAGTAATTAGATCCCAGGGTAGAAGGACCAAGTGGTGGCACTCAGTAGCCAAAGGCAAGGTGAGTGTGGTTACCATAGTGGACAGCGGAGTCAAAGTGGTAATAAGAATAGTCTGACTCTTACAGGCAAATGGCATTGGCTAGTTGATCATGGTGTTCCTAGAAATGGAATGGATAGGAGGCCTACTAATTCTTATTTGATCTTTATCAGCAGAAAAGTTCTAAGTAAGTGAAAAAAGTCTAATTTGAATCATAAAAACAGAGAGTCACAGCCCCTCCTTTCGCTCCCAGACTTGAGCCAGTTTACAGACCCAGAACCCCTTGAATGAAGAGAAGATTAGGTCCCCTTTTGGAAAGAACCCAGTACCAGCCCAAAATTTATACTGTCAATATTTCTCCCAGCCTTCCCCAAAGGGACCTATGGCATTTTACCAGGATAGCTGCACATTAGAGAAGAGGAAAAAATGAGATTTGGGGAAGAGTACTGGACACTGGCTCTGAACTGACACTAATTCCAGGAAACCCAAATGTTACCGTGGCCCACCAATCAGAATAGAGACCTATGGAGATCAGGTGATCATTGAAGTTTGTTATTGCCTGAATGTTTGTGTCTCTCCAAAGTTTATATGTTGAAATCCTAACCCCAAAGTGATGGTATTAGGAGGTAGAGCCTTTGGGGGGTGATTAAGTCATGAGGGTTCTACCCTCATGGGATTAGTGCCCTTATTAAAGAAGACTGAGGGCATCTTAGTTGCCCCTTCTGCCACATGAGGACACAGTGAGAAGTTGGCTGTCTACAGCCTGAAAGAGGATCTTCCCTCAGAATGCTGGCACCCTGATCCCAGACTTCCCAGATTCCAGAACTATAAGAAATAATTTCTGTTGTTTAAAAGCCACCCAGTCTAAGGTTTCTTACAGCAGCTCAAATGGATTAAGACAGAGTTTTAGCCCAAGTCTGTCTCACAGTAGGTCTAGTGGGGCTTCAATCCCATCCTGTGGTTACTTCCCGAGTTCTGGAATGTATAATTAGAATAGATAAACTCAGCAGCTGGCAGAATCCCCGCCCTCATTCACTAACCTGTGGAGTCAAGGCTATTATGGTGATAAAGGCCAAGTGGAAGCCACTAGAACTGCCTCTATCTGGGAAAATAGTAAACCAAAAGCAATACCACATTCCTGAAGGGATTATAGAGATTAGTGTCACCATTAAGGACTTGAAATGTGCAGGGGTGGTGATTCCCATCACATCCCCAGTCAACTTGCTCCTTTGGCCTGTGCAGAAGATACATGGATCCTAGAGAATAACAGTGGATTATCGTAAATTTAACCAGGTGCTGACTCCAATTGCAGCTGCTGTACCAGATGTGGTTTCATTGGTTGGGCAAATTAACATCCTCTGGTATGTGGCTATTGATCCAGCAAATTCGGTTTTTTCGCTATATTCATTAATGAAAACCACCAAAAGCAGTTTGCTTTCAGCTAGCAAGGCCAGAACCTTCACTGTCCTACCCCAGAATTTGGAATGGTTCCTTGTTTTTCTGTGCTCAAGACAGAATCAATAGCATCCGACACTCTATTCCTTACAGTTTCACAGCAGAATTCTCCTATGAAATACTTTGAGCTTGGTGCTTTTGTGTATTTAGGGTAGGGGAAAATGCAGTTCTCTAACAATATCTATGTCTCTATGGTAATTGGTTTACTTAGAATTTCTATCTCTGGAATGTTTCAGCAAATCATATTTTCTCAGAATCTCATCCATTTCATTCAGGCTTTCAAATTTATGACATGGAGTAAAGTAATCTCGTGCATTTCTTTTAAGTTTTTCTGTCTCGATGGTTATTTCCCCCTTATCATTTTGTATTTTGCTTGTGCTCCCTTCTTTCATGATTAGGTTAGCCACCATCCGCTTGTGGCCTTTTTCAAATCGTTTTTGACACCCAGGGGGCCTAAAGAGGCTGAGAGCCAGCAGACCGAGGGTCCGCAGGAAGCAGGGACCACGCCCCGCGGGCACGCGCCGGGGGGCGGGGGGATAGGGCGGCGCCCGGTGGTTGGTAGCGGTGACGCCCACCCGAATGCCTCTCTTGGATTGGCTCATTCCACGGTTCTGACCTGGACGGTGGCCAGAGGAGGACAAGAGGCTTCCCTACCGACGGAGAGTGAGTGAGTAATAGCAGAGACGCAGCCGCAGATCCGGGCTCCGAGGACATGGCGGCGGCCTCTGCAGCTTCAGTGTCGCTGACGGCGGCGGGGAGGACGGCGGCAGCATCGGCCGAGCCTGCCGAGGCCGCCCGGGCAGCGAGTAACGGCGCGGGGAGCGGCTCGGGGGGTCAGTGCGCGGGGGCGGGGCGGTGGCAGGTGCGGAGAGACCCAGGGTCGAGGGGGACAAGGACCAGAGGACCCAAGCAGCTACTCTGGGGTTTCTGTTTCCAATCCCGCTTCCCAGCCTTCTCTTCCCTCGCCCCGCAGGACACAAGCTACAGGATGTTTTCCTATTTCCTATTTTACTACCGTAAGGAAGAGTTTTCCCTTCTTCTTCATTTATTCATTCATTTACTTGTTTATTATCTGTGGTTTCATAGATTCTGATTTTATTCTGTGGGTTATAGTCTATCAATATTTATTTGTCGCTCAGTTGTCCAGGTTTGGGGCCAGTGGGAGTCTCTTCAGGCTGGTTCCTGTATCCTTTTTACGTGTCCCGTTCATTCCCTATTTTCTAGCACAACAAGATGTTCAAAGCTCATTTTGTTCTTTCTCTGCTCCTGCCTTGGATCGACTATTTCTCCAAAGATTCCTGGTTCCTTTTACAGAAGCATGCTCTTTAAAAGCTAATATCTGGGCTGTAGGCTGTGTGTGTTCATTGCTACTTAGGGTGCTATTTCTTTTAGGCTTTCTCAGTAGACAGCTCTGGGAAATTTTATTTACACACACATGCAATGTACCGATACACCCACACACATCTAGATCTGTTTCTATCTCTATCTGCACATGTATTTAAAACAACAACAACTTGAGTTCGTACTATTACCTCAGTGACAATGCAACATCTCAGGGTTCAATTAGGTCTGCCCTTTGCATAATTGTAACTACTACTCTGAGAGAAAGAAACCTGGCTCTCATTATCCACAAATATTCACTTATTTGTTCAATCCTATAATATATTAATACATAAAGTAGTTTCAAAATTGCTAACCCGTTACCACTGTGAAAAACAAACCTACTAACCAGAGTTCAATATTGATTTACAGTTATTACTGTTTTTAGCTTCTATAACTAAAACTGTATTACACAGATTATAAAGGCTGCCATAGAGGTTTCATGGCTATAGAGGCTACAAAATCTCTGTAATTATAGTGTGGAACTAGTGTGTGAACATATAAAAAAGACAAGTAGAATAGAATAGATAACCTAGAAATAGTCCCAAGTGCACATAGAAAGTTAAAGATAAAGGTGGTTTCACACATTATTGGGGCAAAGTTGGGCTTTGTAATAAATGGAACTGGGCCAATTGGTTGGCCATTTGGAAAAAGATAAAATTAGATTCATACCTCATAGCATACACAAAAATAAAGTCCAAATGAATCAAGGATCTAAATGTGAAAAATGAAATCAGTGCTAAAAGAAAAAGGCTTTCTAACTATGACTCAAAATTAACGCACAATAAAAGAAAAATTTGATAAATTTGACTACGTAAAACAAATTTTATGGCAAATACATCATAAAGTCAAAAGACAACTGACAAACTAGAATGGAGGAAAATATTTGTTACATATATCACAGGTAAAGGATTATTAGTATCTTTAATATTTAAATATGAAATTTAAGACTTATCCAGATCAGTTTTCTCCATTTACACTCAGCAGTGGTGAAGTGACTTTATCTTTTACATCAGAAATATATATTTTTAAAAAGCAAGTTCTATTTCCTTTAAAGAGAAGCATTATTCATTTAAAAATACTTATTATTCATGTGTCTTAGGACCCCAGAAGTAAACCCTGAGACAGGGATTCATATGCATGTAAGTAGAAAGTTTCCAGGAAAGAATAGGAGGGGAGTAGAGAAATGGGATAGGAAAGGGAAAGAAGGCAAGCCAGCCGGTGAACAAATTGCTCTATCAAGCTTCTTCCCCTGGAGGCTCAGTGTCCCGGAACTCTGAAGTCAGTGTATGTAGTCAATCCTTGGGGTTGTCCTTACTAGAGAACCAGTAAGCTGGTGAATTTACATCTCCACTCATCAGTCATTGGTCAAGGGCTGCCCCCAAAGGGACAAAATGTTGAGCCAAGGGATTAAGGATCAAATCCGTGAGATGTACTAGAAGTTAAATGTAAGTATTGAGGTGTGCACATGATTTTTCTCCAGCTGGCAGGTTGGATTAATTATTACAGTATAGCTGTGAAGTGCTATATTGTCTTTTCCCCCTGCTGAAAGCAATTGTTTCCCACAATCTCTGTCTAACTCAATTCAATAGTAAGACAGGGACGCTTGGTCTCAAACATTATTTCTCTAAGTATTGTTATGAAAACTATTAAATCTGCTTCATTGATTTGTCAGCATAATTAGTCATTGTTTCTTTTTTAAGGTCGTGTTGATTTGTGTCTCAATGCTAATTGTTATGTTGGAAGTTATCAAGAAGTTCATGACAGATCCTTTTCAAATTCTGGTGAAGAAGGAAGAATGGCCCTTGAAAGGATCAATGTTTTACAACAATTTTGAAAGAGGGTAATGTTTTTCTAATTGGTATACATAAAAAGTATAACCAGGCCTTTTTATCTTGTTTAAGCTCTGTACTAAAATCGCAGAAACTAATATTATGTCTTAGCATTTGTAATGAAGCTAGCAGAGAAACACAAGAAAAACAACAACAACTGAACAACTGTACCAGATAAGAGAAAAATTGAGTTGAACCTCTTTCTTAAGTCTAGAGTACCTTGTTCTAAGATTTGGTACAATAATATCTGTATTTAGCCAGATTAATAGAATGAATGAATAACTTGTCTCCATTGGGTAGGAATGGAGGTAGAAAACCAAATGGCTTTTTATTCCAACTCTGATGCTAATTAACATTTTCCTCTCTGAACTGCTGTAAGGAGGGAAATTGTATGCTCTTTATGACAGATGAGAGATTGACCACTTAGGCTATTCTTTGTAAAACCAAGGTTCAGGGTATACTGGCTTCTGAGAAAATGCATGCCAGGGATTTCAGTTTCTAGAGTGATAAGAGCTGCTCTTCCCTAGTATTGCTAATTAAGATGCTGTTAATATTTAATTATAGTTCACCCTTGAACAACATGGTCAGGGGCACCAACCCCCATGTAGTCAAAAATTTGTGTATAACTTTAGACTTCCTCAAAACTTTCTTAATAGCCTAATGTTGCCTGGAAGCCTTACCGGTTACACAAATAGTCAATTAATACATATTTTGCATGTTATATGTATTATATACTGTATTCTTACAATAAAATAAGCTAGATAAAAAGTGCTATTAAGGAAATTGTAAGGAAGAGAAAATATATTATTCATTAAGTAGAAATGGATCATCATAAAGTTCTTTATCCTCATTATGTTGAGTATGCTGAGAAGGAAGGAGAGGAGGGGTGGTCTTGCTGTCTCAGGGGTGGCAGAGGCATAAAAAATCCAGTTATATATAAGTGGACCTGGGAAGTTCAAACCCTTTTTGTTCAAGGGTCAACTGTATTTCCTTAAACTGATGCAGGATCTAGTTACAATGTAGCTGTGAAGTGCAGCATTGTCTTTGCCCCTGCTCAAAATAAACTGTTACCTTTCAAGCCCTGTCTGCCTTAGTGCTCTAGCAGCAGGGATGCTTGGTCTCATACATGTTTACCAACTTAAGCACTGACTTGAGAAATGACTCCTGAGAATTAGGGCTTGTTAATATTTTGCAGGTGGTGACAGAAGGGGAAAAAATGTGATCAGGAGGGAATTCAGATAAAGGACAAACCAATTTTTGATTGCTACTGACTTATTGGTAAGTATTTCACTCCTTCATTTAATTACAACATATGTCTACCAAAAGTTGGTTTGGGGTAAGGTTTATAGTAGTCTTTGCCAGCTGAAGTTGTGGGGGAATAAAGACCACACTCCATGGCGAACCATGCTGTTATATGTAGTTCATTACTACTTTGTGGCCTGGAAGAGTATGTAGCAGCTGCTTTTTGAATCAGAATTTTAATTTATACTATCATATCTCAGGTTCTTAATTTTTATGTTCAAGTAGTATCTATAATCATAAACTATGTCTACTACTTGTGAAAACTACATTCTCAAATTGAATATTTGTCATCTTCTTTGAATTCCTTGCTTTTATTCTAGTGAAATAAACTCACATAACGTTATGTGTCACTTAACCATGGGAATATGTTCTGAGAAATGCATCTTCAGGCGATTTTGTTATTGTGCAAACTTCAGAATGTACTTACACAAATACAGATGGTATAGCCTACTACACACCTAGGCTACGCGGTATAGCCTATTGTTCCTAGGCTACATACCTGTACAGCATGTTACTGTACAGAATACTGTAGGCGGTTGTAACACAATGGTATGTATTTGTGTATCTGAACATAGAAAAGTTACAGTAAAAATATGATATAAATGACAAAAAATGGTACGCCTGTACAGGGCACTTACCATGAATGGAGCTTACAGGACTGGAAATTTCTCTGAGTGAGTCAGTGAGTGGTGAGTGAATGTGAAGGCCTAAGATATTACTGTACACTACTACAAACTTTATAAACACTGTACCCTTAAGCTACACTAAAAAAAAGCAATTGCTCTATGACTTTATAATGGCAATGATGTCACTACGCAACAAGAATTTTTCAGCTCTATTTTAATCTTATAGGACCACCATTATATGTGCAATCCATAGTTGACCAAAATGTCATCGTGCAGCGCATGGCTGTACTGTTTTTCAAGGTGATTTTGTCAGCCAGACAGTTTTGAAAATCAGGCATGTGAATCAGGAAAATAATCTTATCACTTCATAACATGATATTTAAATTGTACTTGGGAAGATTCGTGGTTGGTCAGAATACAGTGGGAAAGCAAATATGAAATGTAGCTAAGATTTTGGATTTTATACTGTTGATATTCAAATTAAAAATCAGTAGTGCTATTAGATCTGGTTGTCTTTAGCTTATATATAGGTCTTAAAGTCATGTTGCTCATATTTTGTCCTTTCTTGGTGATTCCTCTATAATTGGAATTTTCTTAGAGTTTTCTGGTAGAATTCATAGTTTATATTGACCCTGACTTAGTTATAGTGGCTTTATCACAAAATAAATTGAATTATGCCTTGCTGTTAATATAAAAATGAGTTTGTATCAAGATAAAGAATGAGTCAATATTTCCATGTTTTTTTCTTGTCTTGTTTATTTGATATAAGTTGCTCTAGCAAGAACATTTTTGATTGGTTTTGTTAATCTGTTTTGTTAGAGAGCTATAATGGCAAACATATTTTTGTCTTCTTTTAAAACTTTTTTTATTTTTAGAGGTAAGGCCTCACTATGTTGCCCAGGCTAGACTTGAACTCTGGGCTCAAGGAATCCTCCTGCCTCAGCCTCCCCAGCAGCTGGAACTACAGGCGTGTGCAGCATGCCTGGCTCTATTTTAGTCATTTGTATTACAGCATGTGAGGTGAACTGGGCAGAAAGCAGTGATAAATGTGGGTTACCATAATAAATTCTTAGAGGTTTCCCCCTGCTGGAAAAAGTTTTAAGTCCTGGACCAAGGCTGGCCAATAGAACTTTCCTTGATGATGGAAATGTTCTGTATCCATGCTGTCCAATACAGGAATGACAGAACGCATGTGGATATTGACATGTGGTTAATGTAACTGAAGAACTGAATTTCCTATTTTATTTATTTTCATTAATTTAAATTTAAATAACCACATGTGACTAGTGATTGTTGTATTAAACAGCATATTGTTAAATAATAGTTAACATTTCAGAATTTACATTTGCAGATTACAGTTCCAAAAGCTTGTCAAAATGGATTACAAAGCTGTTCATTTTATTTTCATCCCAGTGCTTACATCTGTCCCAGGCTGACACCACTCTTGGCTGGCCCACTTTGGTGTGGGTTTAATTGTACTACCCCAAACCAATACTGTCATCTACTTTATAATGCTCAAGATGGTTGAGAAAATCTCATTTTTGCAGCCAGATGAGCCTTGAATCTCTTTGCACTAACTGCAAAAGAAATCTTTTATTTTTCTTTAGATATTTATCTAGGGTTCCAATTAGAAGCACTCTACAGACAATTTTGGCAAATAAACATTCACCGATGGTTGACAGGAAGCTCGTATCATTCAGTAGTTCATGTAGTACTTGATAAATAATATTCTGATCAATAATTTTTCTTTTGTTCAGAATTGGCAGTAGGAGTCAACTTGGAAGGAAAATTGTGACCATAAATGTTAAAGAAGACAAAAGGATTCTTTGTGGCGTTGAGACTTTCTACAATAACACAGTGGAGGAAGTGCCAATGTACATGGTTGACCTCATTTAATCTTGGGATGAGATAGTTTTTATTGTTATTATTTGTTTTTATTTTTATTAAAGTTATACATAAAAGCACATAGATTTAAGAATCAAACAATTATACAAGGTGTGTTATTAAAAAAAAAGAAAAAAGATAAGAAAAGTAGACACACTTCCAGGGGCACCTTTTTTTAGCCTTAGGACTATAGCCCAGTAAAACAAACTCAGAGCAAATTGAGATTTCAGTCCTGTAGTGAGCTACACAAGGCACAGTATTTGCACATTTTGTTACGTAGAAAATGGGAGAAGGGGGCAATGAAGCAAAAGTGATACTCTTACAATTCTGATTGGTGCTCAGTAACGTTATACATAAGATAAAGCAAATAAGCAGGTAACATGTATTGGGTAAAAAGTTAAGGAGTACATAGATACCTTAGGGTCTTGAGAGGGATAATGGATTCTCTCCTGCCTTTGTGCTTCATCTGATGGCCAAGGTTGCAGTCAGTATGTGTCAGTGGAATATTTCACAGACCCCAGCCTTGTAGGCAAGATTTCAGCCTAGTTCATAGGCCTAGTTTCTCTTACCTGTAGGTCCATCCTGTTGCCATCTTGGGCTGCTTTTAAATTTTTTTTCTTTCAGATTCTCCTTTTCTGACATTTGCAATATACTTATGCCATGATTTTGGTCAAGTCAATAGTCAATTTACCTTATTGGGACTATGTGGAAACTTTCCACAATTGAGTCACATAATAACCTTTTATTACTTTTCCTTTCTCATACAACATTGTTTAGTTGTCTCATTGGCTTAGTTTTCCATGTATTTATCACCAATTCTACCCCAAACTTCTTGCCAATCGCTTAAATCTCTCTCAAATTGTTCATCCTTATGACATAGCCTTTCCCACAACCTGTGATTTGCTACAGTCTGGACTGGTTGATCTCTAAGTAGGAGGCATGACTGTCATCCTGGGTGTTCCCTGCATCTATGTTAGAGCTGCTACATCATGTCCTCCTCTTTCATGGTTGACTCCATCTTGGTGCAGAACATCCTCTAGTAACTAACTGCCTGTGCAACTGCAACAGACTCCTAGAAGCTCTGCCTTCCTCAGACATGCTGGCTCCTGCCAACTCATTCTCCTTATGGCAGCCAGAGGGATCTTCTTAACTGTGACGCCCCATGCCACGTCAAGCCACAAAGATTTCTGAAAGCCAATGAGATGGTTTTGAATGCAGTGCTCATTGTTGCTGAATAGGTGATCACAATGTGCATTGTGCTTCTTTGGGAATATTTGCATCTTATCTCAGTGCTCAGACAGGATCTGAAATACAGATTTTGACAGCAAAGCAACTTTTGTGGGGAAAGTCATTGGCTTTATCGTCTTTAGAGTTAGACTCTTGTGGTTGAGTATGAATAATGGGTGTCTACAAAAATCTTTCTTAGAAATTCATTTCCTAGTTCTGTAAAAATCATTATATTGGGTGTTCTCTATCACTTAATAAAATACTTATATTATTAAGTGGATTTAAAGATATGTGCTATATAAAAATCAGCCAATTATGTTAAGCTAGTGTACCTCCCTTTATTGTGTTAGTTATTAGGCTGAATAGAATGAACTTTAAAATGATTTTTTCAAGAAAATATTTGAATTCATTTTGTTTGGTATTGTGTTTTTATTCAGAAAAGCATTTTATTAGTGCTAAGTATGAACTAGAGCCTTTTGCTAAGCACCAACAGCAATTATGTCCTAGGGTTAAATCCCAGAAAAATTGCCATATTGTATATTAAATGTTCAATATATTACTATAAAGTATATTTTTCTTTAAAGTGGTTTGGTCCTTATTCCTTAAAAAATTGTACTTTTTGCCATAACTCCATGTTTTCAAAGGAAGATGATAAAATAGTACTCTATAGTAAATATTTTATTCCAGTTAAAAATTAATCACAAATGTGGCTTTTTATAAAAAGTTTTAATGTTATAGTTCTGAGTTAGCTGGTGCTTGACAGCAACACAGACTGATCAATGCAGATGTTCCTCAGCTCCATCTGCCAAGTGTTAATATTATATGCTGCACATGAGAAAAAAAGCATTAGAATGTAAGATTCCTCCCTCTTCTGGTGTGGCAAACATTCTGGTACATGCAAAGTAGTTACCTAATAGCAAGGTTTTCTATATTAATGGACTAATATTAATCAGTAAAGTTTTTTTCCATAACAATAATGCAGAATTGCTATAATGAGTCCTAATAGATTGTCATTGAGTGTTACCCGTTTTTTAAAAAATAGACTTTATTATCTAGGGCAATTTTAGGCTTACAGAAAAACTGAGCAGAAAGTGCAAGGAATCCCCATCTACTCCCTGTTCTCACACATGCACAGCCTCCCCCACTGGGAACATCCCGCACCAGCGTGGAACATTTGTTAACAATCACTGAACGTACATTGATGCATCATTATCACCCAAAATCATAGTTTACATTAGGGTTCACTCTAATTGTACATTCCATAGATTTAGACAAGTTTATGATTACATGTATCTACCATTATGGTATCACATAGTATTTTCACTGCCCTGAAAATCCTCTGTGCTCTACCTATTCATGCATTCCTCCCCCCAACCCCTGGTAACCACTGATCTTTTTACTGTCCCTACAGTTTTACCTTTTCTGGAATGTCATATAATTGGAAATACACAGTATGTAGCCTTTTCAGATGGGCTTCTTTCACTTATAATATGTATATAAGTTTCTTTCATGTCTTTTCATATCTTAAAATCTCATTTCTTTTCAACACCGAATAATATCACATTGTTTAGATATACCACAGTTTACCCATTCACCTACTGAAAGACATCTAGGTTGCTTCCAACTTCGCAACTATGAATAAAGCTGCTATAAACGTGCACAGGTTTTTGTGTGGACATAAGTTTTCAACTCCTTTGGGTAAATAACAAGGAATGCAATTGCTAGATCAAATGGTAAGAGTATGCTTGTTTTGTAAAAAACTGTCAAACTGTGTTCCAAAGTGGTTCTACCCTGTTATATTCCAACCAGCTATGAATAAGAGTTCCTGTTGTTCCTCACCGGCATCTAGTGTTGCCGTATTCTGATAATTCTTATTTTTTCCTACTCACAAATTACTTATCAAACTTTGTCTTGACCACAGCTTATAATTTGTCAAAAGAACCTCTCTGACATTCAATGAATATTCCACCATTTATTTTAAGTATTAATAGTATCACCTAGAAAATAATATGTTAATAAATTTCTGGTGAGAGCAACGCCATATCCTCAGTCTTAGTCTTGATACTTGCCACTTTCTTCATTATAAAATTGCTGCTATGACGAGGCAAATGCTAGCATCCTTGGAGGTATCATATCAATTAAAAGTCATCACTGCCTTCAGTAAGTAAATGTGCAAAAGAAGATCCTAACGAATAAGATGTAGGGGATGGCATCTACCCTGATGTCCATTCCCTACAAAGATTAAAAGGCAGGTAGAGAGAACTGTATAAAGATGAAACAAGAAAAAAAAAACCAGCAAACAACCGTAACTTGTCTCATTCATAACCTAATCACCTCCCAAAGGCTCCACCTCCTAATAACATCACAGTGGGCGTTAGTATCTCAACATGTGGATTTTGGGAAGCACAAACATTCAGGCTATAGTATAGCATCCTGTTAATTAATGCGGGTTTTATCCAGCAAGGGTTGAGGTCATACATTTTCTCTATCCAAGGACACCTTTGAGTACTTTCTTGAACTTAGTATCACAAAGCACTCTCCACACTTTCCCCTCCAAGGGCCCCACTGCCACTTGCTTCTTCCCCCTACCTCTCTAATGTCCCGAGTTTCCTTGCCATGCCATTAAATGTATGTGGTCCTCTGTTTCCTCTCCACTCTCTTCTTAAATGTCCTTTGTGTTCCTCCAAGTAGCAGACCAGCTGTTCCCTGGGTGACTTGCCGGCACCTCAGTATGTTCAAAGCCAAACTTACTATCTTGCTCCAGTGCTACTAACCTCGTTACCTTGAACCTCTTCTTTTACTACACGCATTATTTTTCAAATATGTACACAGATGAGCAAAGTCCAGTTTGTATTGATTTGGACAAGATATCAACAATCTTTTGTGTTTTCTGCAATCTTATTAAAATCTTCACAGAAATCCAGAACATGAATTCAAACTTCATCTTTCAAATCAAAGTACCTAAAAAATAGGGGGAACATTTTGTTGTTGCTGCTGCTGCAATTCAACATACTGCTTGATATAGTGTAGAAAGCATCTGTAGTAATAGCTGACAGAATCAGTTCTACCCTGCAAGGCGCCAACACATCTGTTATCGAAATGTTCCCTTTTGTTCACCCTCAGGACATTTTAATTGGAACCTCTGAATCAGGAGATGTGACTTTATTCAGTCTCATAGAGTAATCAAAGAAATGACAATGCATATTCATGTATGTGTTCTGCTCAAGCTAATTTAGCAGCTAGTCTTTTCAACCGAGAAATGTCTTTGGGGAATGATATAACTTTTGATTGATTTTGAAGGACTTGCCTGTCTGAGCGCAGACTTGTGAGATTCAGTCTCCATGTACACTTTCATGCTTTCGCATCCCTTTCTCCACCATGCCAATCCCGAATTCTTTTCTGTTTATTGTGCATAATATACTATTTTGGTTATTTACCTTCCTAAACTAGTTGTGTGTGTCCCTCCATCTGTCATTAAAATAACACAGTCATTTAATGTTCTTTTATGGTGATGTCTACATCGGGCTTTGCTATCATAATCACTCTCATATTCATTATCTGAACTCTTAGAAAATATGGTCACAAGGTTCACAGTGTTAAAATTAAACTAGCACTATCTCAATATAAAACACAATAGGCAATCCCCAGGCCAAGTCAAAGACGGGCTGTTAACACACTTATAATGCACTTAGGTCATGTGTTTAAGTTGCATCACTGAGTAATACACAAATGACTGACCAATTATTGTGAACTGCAAATCATAATTGCCAACATCAATAGCCAGGAGCAAAAAAAAAGTCAGTAGCAACTCTGGAAAATAATTAATTTATGCTGTATCTATTTATCACTAAAAAGAGTGTTGCTTTCAGGCCTATTTGGGGAGTTGTCATATGGATTTATGCTTTTTTCCCAAACTTCCATACCCATTGCCTAAAACTGGGTCTCTTCATGTACTGGGAAGGCATTGCCTGGGATGCCCGAGCCCTGCCTCACTGAATTCTAATCCCCACCCTGCTTACTGTAGCTCCCTGGGTTTCTGGAACTGGAAGGTATGCTGAATTGTGCATTCATAGATACATAAGTGAAATGAAGTTTCACCAAACAATATTTACCCTTACTATATGTGATACACATTTTCCTCCTTTTTTCCAATTCTGATGGCAACTCACTAAATGAATTCTAGGAACCTTAATTAGCAGGGCGTGCAATTTCAAGAGCACACCGGTAGAGGGATCTAAAGTTCTATCCTACTGTAAAGTGATCATAATTCTTGAACATTGCCAAAACAAAAATAAACCCCAAAGTTCTGTATAAATAGGTAACATAATCCAAAAGGAAAACTAGTAGACTATAATTAAGAGATATCATACGTCTGTCAGAAAAAAAACTAAGTCATCTAATCATTCCATTCTGACTCCAGTTTTCTCCTTGCTGGGGAAATAATGTATTATAAAGAAACTCACTACTCTAAATTTAGTATTGCTTTCTTCTCTATGGAAATACACTCAAATTTTAGGTCTCTTATTGTAGTCTGAATAGTCTCATATGAATTAGGAAATAGGACTGGTGTTCTAATTAAAAAATCAACCTGATTATTCAAAATACAAAATACCCTTTGAATCATATCAGTATTAAAGATGAAACTGACAGGTTTAAAAGCTACGGACATAAACTGATGAGAATCCTCTAGGAAGCCATGGTAAAAATCAGAGTTGCTTCTTTGTACCTTTTAGTTTTAGTCTTTTAAGTCTCATGGTTGAACGATTCTTGGCTCTTGTCCAGGGATGGCAAAGGAAAGAAAGATAAAATTACCTCTAAATTATTTATATAACATCGATTTCCACATTCTAAGTATTTTTTTCCTAGCTTGTTGTGGTGATGTATTCCCTGTTAAGTAACTTTGCACCTGCTAAAACCAATCCCTGAGCCAAATTGGCATGTTAAAAGAAATCACAAATCACCCAGAATTTACTGGAAAGCTTGTAACTTCAACTTCATAGATTTTTATCAGTAAACTCATTGCAGTAACTGGTGCTGAGAGGCATACATGGTTACTATTTAGCAGTAATTACTTATCCCAGCCACCTAACTAAGAAGAGAACAGTCTGAAGTTTGAATTTATTACCCACGTTTTAAAATGTGGAAAGTGACATATTCCCTCAGTTGTTATATGATTTATTAATTCAAATTTGAGGGCATCCAATTTGTTTGGCTCCTCTAGAAAAGATAAAATACTACTCAATTTTGGTGTTTGGTAGCTATGATTTTAGCTATGAAACTTTAGCTCAAGCCATGGACAAAGATTAGGGACCATTGGAATTGTTACCCCTTCACAAAAAATACATTTATATAAAATTATTAATAGTTCTTGATTCAGCATTAGACCAAAGACTTTGAATTCCAACTTAACACAGATGTAGGGTAAAGGGGAAACCCTTATCATATCATCTCTCACAGTTGGCAACGTAAGACCTACCGTGTGAATTCAACAACATCCCCACTTACATCAACTAAGTCATTTCTTTCCTCGCAAGTTAAACATAGGCATAAACTTCTGTTGACTGGCATGAAAAAATAAAGGCAGGGAAATGCCTAATGAACAAATAGGCAAAGACAAGCCCCGGATCTTCACTAAGGAAATGGTGGCACAAGGATTATAAAGTATTTTATTTTAAAGGAGTTATGCTAAAAGTCATGTAAAATTCCCAGTAACCAGGCTGATTCTGCAGAATGTGAAAACAAATAAAAAGGCTGAAATATAAATTACATCTCAGAGCGGTCAAACATATGCTTTTCACAGCTGGCCTTGAGTATTCATTCTTAAGACACAGTTGTTTTGCCGACAGGGCTGCTTGCTTTTCTAAATATGATTCTTATCAGTGTTTTTCTTGCCCACTCAGAAAACAAAGCTCTCCTTTTATAGGTCGCTGACTTCCATGTATTCACTATATACCAGGCACTGTTCTGAATGCTTTATACATGTATAGTAACTCTTTAAGCCTCGCAACAACCCACGAGGGAGAAATGATCTCCCCATTTTGCAGATGAAGAAACTGAGGCATCAAGATACCAGGTTAACCATATAACCTCCGTTAATTCCAGACCCCATGGCAGCGCAGAGCAGCTGATGAGCCCTGTCTGTCCCTGCGCTCCTCACCTGCCCTTCCCCCGCCCCCCAGCACAGACCTTCCTGCAGGTCCCATGAGGATGGGAAGGCTGGGGCTCAGGTGGGCAGGGTTGAGAGAGGCAACCCAAGAAGGAATGGAAGGAATGGGGGGTGGGGGGAGAAGGAGATGGAGATAAATGGAGTACATCAATCAGAGAGTGCGTCTTGAGGGGAAATGTATCTAGATATACTCATTTGCTGACATATGAGGAGAGGCACACACATGTGGATGTTTGTGCACGCACGCACTCTCCCTATACCTAGGAAAATGGTCCTTCAGTTAACAGAAGCAAAATGAGAACTTTTAAAATCCGTGATTGCTTTCTTAAAGCACTTTATCATATTTTTTCAACTCTCCCATTCTTACTGTAGATCCCATACAGAGGGGCATGGCTCAGTACTCGGTATTACTTGGTTCCAGTGCAAAATATAGAGTTTATTGCCTCAAAGTATAAAATATTATTTGCCTGCCAAACCACAAAGAGTACTAATTTATATTCTGTAATCTGTTACAAAGCCATTGGCATTAATCCATGAGCACGCTAATTTGCTGTTAGTGGAGAACAAATCACATCTGTTCCTATCTGTTCCTTTGTGCTACTCATTCCAACTGTAAATCCTGAGCAGAAGCAGGCATTATATTAGATACTGTCTGTACGGGCAAATGTCCACACAAGTTTACATTTCTTTCAGGTCACGCCCATCTAGGTCCCCATGTCAGACTTGCACTTGCAAAAACACATAGGACCATCCTCCCCCCACCTCCCACCCCAACAACCTGGAGACTAATATTCACATACACAAACACAATCAACACCTCGCATGAACTTGCACATAGATAAACACACAACAAAGGAGACCTTCTCAAAGTAAGCTGGGAGATTGGTGAGAGAATGTGGGGCTTTTGATGGAAGAGGAGAGAAAGAGGGTGTGGATGAAAGATGGGAGGAAAGAGTGGCCCACAATACCTGCCTTGGCGCCTACACCATGCCACACAGGGAAGGGACAGTGGTCTGGGAGGCTACTTTGCTGGGTCTGGGAGTCTGGGAAGATTTCCTGGAGGAGACTGGCTCCCCAGGGAAGCCTTTGAAGAATGAAAGAAGAGCTGTAGGTTTTATGGTTCAGAACAAAGTACTGTTATTTTTATTGGGAGAAAGTGCACAAAGATTTTTGAAATAGGTTGGAAATAAACACAGAGACCAGTGATGATGGTAGCTTGACCAAAATAAAGAGAGTGGACAAGATAGTAGCTGCTTAAAAAGCAGGAAAGTAAGAATTTCATTTGCAGAGCAAAGGAAAGCCACAGAAACTGTTAG
>RJWJ010017013.1:0-33627 GCA_004363605.1 Indri indri
ATCCTGGATAGAGCTGGAACCCATTCTACTAAGTGAAGTATCCCAAGAATGGAAAAACAAGCACCACATGTACTCACTATCAAATTGGTTTTAACTGATCAACACTTGAGTGCACATAGAGTAGTAACATTCATCGGGTGTCGGGCAGATGGGAGGGGGGAGGAGGGGATGGGCATATACACACACAATGAGTGCGATGTGCACCATCTGGGGGATGGACATGCTTGAAGCTCTGACTCGGGTGGGGCAAGGGCAATGTATGTAACTAAACATTTGTACCCACATAATATGCTGAAATAAAAAAGAGAAAAAAAAATTCCTCCTCTGGGTATGTCTTCCTGGGAAGCTCTTACCCATGTTCTCAAGGAAATATGAGCCAGAATATTCACTGTAACACTATTTGGAATTGAAAAATAAATCAGTTGGAATTACCTAATTGCCCATTTGTAGCATAACAGGTGATCTTAGTTTTAGTCATACACTTGTACACTAGACCACAGTTAAAATGAATGACCTGGATCTACAACCATCAACACAAATAGCTCTAAAATATATAATTCTGAGAAAAAACAATTTGCACTTTGGTGAATTTGAAAAACACAATATTGTATAAAAAAATGTTGCAAATACATAAATAGAGTAGAAAATGTTAGTAAAATTTAAAACACTGAAACAAAAAGGTAGATTGCTAATTGATACATTGTGTAATAACTAAAATAAATATAGACACTTGACATGAATGACACCGTCAAATTTTAGGATAGGGATAACTTCTGAAGAGGGAGGAAAGGGAAACAGATGGAGGTGTAAGAATGTACTTGCAATTATAATTTCTTTTTTTGCTACAACATGAGAAAAAAGAGAACATGAGCAAATTGAAAGAAATATGAAAATAGTTCACATCTGGGTATATGAATGTGTATGTCTCTCACTCCTGGACAGCCCATACCTTGTCCATGAGAAACACTCATGTGTTCTTTTGGCCTGACACATTTCAATAAGTAATGAGTATTTCAAATGGGCCACTTCTCATTCTGACATCACAGCACATGACCCAGGTTTCAATGAATGACCTCTTTCTTGGTTGAGGGTAAAGTGGAGTCTTCCTTGAGAAGGCAGATGCAGAGGACTTTAACAATCGTCCCCAAAGGATTTCTGTCCCTTAAACTCTTCAAAAAAGAACACTTTAGGCAATGTATCCTCAGTGCATGGCTGGTGGTTAATGGTAACTTAACCTTTTCTTTAGATATTCCTCAGGAAGAACTGCATAGGGAACCTAGCAGCTCATGTTAGCATGTGGGAGTAGTGATACATGCTAACATTGTACATCCTTTTGGAGTCTCAGCTGAATCTGAGACCGAAAAAGACTGATTTCCACATTTATATGGATTTAAAAGACATATTTAAGTATATATAAATGTTGGGATATTTATTTAACAAGCATTATCAGTAGCTATCATTAGGAAGTAGAATTTTAATGCTCCTTTTTTTCCCCTTGAATCTGTTTATATTGTCTAAGTTTTCCAACAATATATGTATAGTCCTTACATTTAAAATTTTTTTTCTTGTTAAGCTTAAAATGCGGGTACTTCCTGGAGATGGGAAAACATCTGTAAAGACTGAGTATAAATTTGTGCTCAGAGAGATTTGTGCTCAAAGAACAATGGTGCAGAAAGTGAATAATATGAACACAAATCCTGGCTTGCCCACACAAGCTACTGAGTATGGTCTAGCTGGAACTATGTATTTAATATATGCCAAATGGGCACAGTTTTCCTGTTACCTCTGAAATACAGACAAGGAACTAGATAGATGTTTAATGAGGAATTATGTACAAAAATCCACGTGGAGTTCAAAACAGTATAATTTTATTTTCTTTCTATTTTTCTGCCTAATGGTTTTGGTTAGTAGACACGTAATAAGGTTTTCTTAAATCCGTTCGCTGCTTATATTTTAAGAGCTAGTTCTGTGTACACTAAACAATGATATTCCTAAACTGTCTTATGTCATAATTGAGGATTTTCTCATTAGCATAAGTTCAGTTACAAAATACCTAAATTACAGCTCTAAATTGATAATTGACTTGCAAATGATTTCATCCATCTACCCATCCATCCATCCATCCATCCATCCATTCATTCGCCCATCCCTCCTTCCATTCCATTATTTGCCTAGTATTTATAGAATGGCCCAAACCCTGTGCAAGGTGTAAAGTGCAAACATACTTTTATAAAACATGGTCTCTTTTCTAAAGGAACTTATTCCTTGTAGAAAAGATTAGACCTAGAATAGAAGAAATTCAATTCACACAGAAATGCTGTATTAATATGAGATTATACCAAAATGATATACTTTGAGTTGTGATTAAAAGTTTAGAGGAATAAAAGTGACAGAATCCTTTCAACACAATCATTTTTCATGTTTTTAAAGACCACATATTATAATATTATGGCTTTGTTACTAACTCTGTAGCTAGTGTTGAGCAACCCATTTCACCCCTTAATTATTTGGGTTATTTAATTGTATAATATTAGAATTCAAAGGAAATCTTATTAGTATGTGTTATGGGCTGAATTGTATTCCACTAAAATTCATATGGTGAAGCCCTAAATCACACTACCTTAGAATATTATTGTATTTGGAGATAGTGCTTTGAAAAGGTACTTAAAGCCAGGCACAGTGGCTTTTGCCTGTAATCCTAGGTACCTGGGAGGATCACTTGAGGCCAGGAGGTCAAGACCAGCCTGGGCGATATACTGACATCCACCTCCTCTTCTCAAAGAGATCATAATAATAAAATAAATAAATAAAAGGTACTTAAGGTTAAATGAAGTCATACGGATAGGTCCTAATCCAACTTGACTGGTGTCCTTGTAAGAAAAGGAAATTCTGACACAAAGGCTCAACAGGGATGTGTGCATTCAAAGAAAAGTGCGGGTGGAGGATATAGCGAGAAGGCAGCCATCTTACAAGTCAAGAAGAAGAGCCTCAGGAGAAACCAAACCTGCCAAAACCTTGATCTGGAACTTCTATTCTCTGGAACTCTGAAAAAATAAATTTCTGTCGTTTAAGTCCCCCAGTCGCTGATATTTTGTTATGGCAGCCCTAGCAAAAGTATGTAGTATGTGGTTAAGAAAATAAGAGTTCATAATAAAAATTTCCATAAAAAATAGATTTGTAATTAATATAGAAAAGTATTGTAATGATTCTAGATTATACAAATAATTAAGTTGGCAGTGGTTGCCTATAATTAAGCCTCATAATGAAAAACATAACGACAAGCAGTATCTCTAGTCTGCTAGCATTGTCTAGATGTAATTTTCATTATGCTTTTGGCTATTCTGATTTTTTTTTCTTCGAATGGCCCAAGGGATATAAGTGCTTGATTATTTGCATGTTAATGAAAAGTAATAGATTTCTAGTTACCCGATCTCTTACATTTTGAACAACATTAAGCTTTTAATTTTCAGATGTGTTGGCCTTATAATACCAACAGACAGAGGATGATAACATAGATGGTCTTTAGATATGTGAAATTCACTTATATTAAGACAGCCAACACATGGGACAAAAAGGGTGGGTGAAGTCAGATCTACTTTTGAGAATACAAATTAAGTGTACTGCTTGGGCTCCATTTTAAAAATTAGAAAAGTTTCTCAAAACAAACCGGAGGACTGTTTTGTATTTTAAAGAACTGGCATTTATAAATGAAACATAATGTTCTAAACCCATTCAGCTGAATACATCCCACTATTTTGGCTTTACTGTATTTTCTACAGAAGAAAGAAAGCAACGTTTCCCATTTCTTATTAGGAAAATGCTCGGTTCAGCTTAGATGGTTGAGCTTCCATAAGAAGGTCCAAACTATCTTTCACAATGGATCTTTGTCACATTATAATAGCACCTAGAAATAGGAAATGATACTCTAGTCTAGTGATACCAATCATTATTTAGCAATCATTATTCAAAGTAACAAAGCTAGTTTTGTAAGCGCCTAAGCTAGGCATTCTGAGACGGGGTTCAACTTTCTTTGTGTAATTGTGGTTTTTTGCTCAAATAATTATATTTACTTATTATGTTTTTGTCTGTCAGCATGTTGAAATGTGAAACTAATATTAACAACAGTATAACACAAACCTCTTTGAGTACATCAATCATATTGCCCCTTGATTGTTATACTATTACTCTGTTAAGAAAAACAAAACTTCATCTAGTCAAAAACCTCTATTCCCTCCACCCCCAAGTTCAGTTTCCTAAAACATCTGTATTTTCTTTGATAAACTGCCTACAAAAAGAAAACAATTTCATAATCATGATAAACCACTGTCAACTTACTACATCAACATCCATCAAATGAATTGATTAAATCTACATGCTCATTTTGTATAATAGAAATACAATCACTGCAATAAAACACTGTCATGGGATTAATGTCTTCTATTCTGAAAATGTAAGTCTTGCCTTTGGCTTGGCATTTTATGAAGCAGCAGGAGACCATTATCCTGTGACAACATTTTATTTCATTGACATCTCAAATATATTCTTAATATCCTTTATATTTATGTTCAGTTAAAAATGAGAGGGTTAGAATAGGTGTTATTATAGTGGAAAGGCATTCATTATCGCATTCTGAATAGCATTACCATGTGACACGTCTCAGCCATAAGAATCTATTGGCAAGCATTGCATCTTTTATTCTTATGTATTCACAGCAAAGCTGACTGTATCCCATGCTATGAACTTTTCCCAGATTAATCATCAACTTCGACCTGGTTTTGCTGCTATATGGTTCCCACTTTAATTTATAAACTACAGAAATCAATCTGATCACTAAAACATTAATGAAATATTAAAAAGAGAAAGTTTTTAAACTTTAAGCCAAAATAATAACCATAAATTTTAAATTCTTACTTTACTTTAAAATAGATTTCTTCCTTTCAATTTGAAATCACTGTCCTCAGCAATTTTCCACACTCTGAATACTAAGGATTTGCCCATGCATGTAAAATGGAGAATTGCCATGTTTGTCCTTATAAGTCAAACCAAGGGAAACACAACTTCATCTGAAGTATCTAGGCAACTGAGGCCATTTCTTGGCTGGGATTATCCAGAAAATGACTTCAGTTCTCCAACACATTTTGCATGAGTATATATAGAAACAGATACAGAGTAAATTATACAAAATAAGATTCAGAGTGTTAAATACAAAGTAGAAGATAGAATAAGAAACTATGAAAATTCATTTGTGGGCACTGATATTGAAATTCCGTATGCACGGCAAAGGGAATTAACACAATTTCAAGATGTTAATATCATAAGGCAATGTTTTGAGTTTACTGAGCTTTTAAGGTGCCAAAGTTGCCTTGTTTATGTTAGACCACTGCTGTAATTACATTTGAGCTAGCTAATGAAATGCTAAGCAATGTTTTGTCTGTGCTTTGTTATAAAAGTAGAAGTGTTTTGATTAAGAGCAGATGGAGACATTGATTTCTTTTTTCCTCTTTTTTTGTGGGTTAAGAATAAGGTATTGAAAATCCACAGAGTGTTATCCTCAGTTGGGACTTAATTAAAGTGTTACTGAGTCTATGGTTAGGTCTATCTACATGACCATGGAAGGACTAGAAATTTTCCAAAAAGTTGTTGGCTTTTTCCAATATACCACAACTAGTCTATATAGTTTCACGACATCCCTAGGTCCCTAAAATATTTAAGCCAAACTCATGAGTCATAGCAAGTCATGTTTTTAAGGCCTGAGGTTTTAATTGCACTGATTTTTTTTTTTCTACCTGCTCCTGCCAAAGTACATTTAGATATAATGTGTAAAGAGGTAGGAAAATATTTTATTTTAGTCATTTACCCTTGACATTTTTCTCCATGTAGACTTATTTGAATTAAAAAATAAATACATAGATCATAGCACATAGGCACACAACTTGATAAATTATCAAAAAGCAAATGCATTCTATTAAACAACACCTAGCACAAGAAATAAAAAAAAAATTTACCAAAATGACAGAAGGCCCTTCATGTCCCCTTTTCAGTCACTAATCCCTTCCCAAACACAACTTCTATCCTGCCTTATAACTCTAAAAATTAGTTGTGATTCTTTTTTAACTTTATATAAATGGTATTATAAAGTATATATCTTTTGTATCTTAATTCTTTAGCTAAATATTATTTTGCATGTAGTTATAGTCTGTTCATTCTTGTTTTATTAATGACCTTATCACAACTTATTAATTTATTTTTGTCAATGTTTTGGGTTTTTTTCTAGTTGTCCACAAGTTTTTATAATACTTAATATTCTCTGTTTTGTGATAGTTATTAATTAAATGAATCATTTTCAAAATATACTTGTGTCAGTGTCTAATAAGATGCTATTAAATACAAGTTCCATTTTACATGTAGTCAAGTGGTCTATCCCAAAATCCAGAACTTTTTTTGTAAAGGATACACTCAATCTCACAACCACGTGTTTTAGGCATGTATTATTAAGTTATCAAAATTCAACATAATTTTTTAATGTGACTTTTTTCAGCAGAGATAAAAAATACATAATCCTATTTTTTCTCCCCTAAATATGTTCAATTAGTGGCATTAATACTAATTCTTTTTCATATACAACTTTAAATATTTATTCTTGAAATAGCTACTCATTATTTCTGCATTCTCTTTCTTTTAATTCTTAGTGACATTTGAAGCTTGTTTTACATCCTACAGAAATAAAAATTGGAAGTTAATGTCAAGTAAGCACAACAGTCTACTCCAGTGTTACTTAAATAAATAACAGTGGAAGAAAAGAAAAACCTCTATGTTCTCCGTGAAAAAAATGATCTCCAGAGATTAAGAAAAAATTACCATTTCATTTTTAGACTTAGCTCTTACCAGAATAGTCAAACAGTATATCTTTCTACATCCTTTATTTATATACAAATGTCAGGTTTTAGAGCAACTAAACCTACTAGTGTAAAGAAGAATTTACAGAAGTTTCTTCTACAAATTAAAGAGAGATCATGAAAACGATGAATAATTATGGAGTTCAAATTAAATTATTGGGCATACCTAAAGTAAAATATTTGAATTTTGTTTTGTTTGGTTATTTGTTTTTTTAAGAGAATTCATGAGAAAAGATTCTGCCAGATTCCTTTTTGTTTTTGTTTTTGTTTTTGTTTTTCCCCTAAGGCCTACAGCACTCTTCTTGTAATGGAAACAGTTTCTCACTCATTTCCTTTCATCTTGCTGGGGACTCTGTGCTTGAACTGGTTTTCCGTAGTTCGGCACAAAGTGCAAAAGTGGCAGACAGATTTCAAAGAAGCTCCTATTCTGTACTATAAGAATGAGATGTGGAGAGCAAGGGCGAAGAAGGTCAACTATTCCTGTCAAAAAAGTATCTATCATAATAAATATTCCATTTATACTTGTATATTTACACAATAAAATAAATACTACCTATTTCACAATAGCATATACACTAAGTAGTGTAGTGTTTTTGCTCCAGCATTGAAGGCTGGTCAGTATTGGCAAGTAAATGAACAGTTTACTTCAAATTAAAAAAACTGCCTCATTGATTTATATTTGTTTTATAGCATAAATTAGAAGATTAACATATATAATTTTTTCTTATGTACCCACTGAACATGTATTTACTATTTCTATCTTTTATCCATTAATAACTCACACTTATTTGATAAAGACATCTTTGTAAATGTGGCATGTAAGAATCAACTGAAGTCATGTTAATAATCAGTCCTAGACCTTATATTTCTATGTAGAATTATATAATCTTTTTTGTCATTCCAACTATGCCTTTAAAGTTTATGTTATTGTGTGTCCCTAGAAATTCATTAGGACCTTCTAATTTTACTTTTAATGTAAGTTTTTCAGTGTTCAATTATACTGTTATATATGGACGATAAAATGATTTTTCAGATTATCATTTCATTAAATAGGCAAATATGATACAGGATATTTTCTGACATAAGTCAGAAAATCAAATTTCCATTCTTTGACCTGTTGCTGAAGAGCTAAATATCTTTAGACAAAAACTTGTCTTTGAACTATAAATTTTATATTTAAAATGAAGACATTGGCCAGTGGGTTATGATGACAGAGCATTCTCCTTCTTCCCCCCCTTTTTGGTCAAATCTCTGAAAGTATATAACACCCCCCCCCACACACACACACACAAACAACAAATATCTAATATCAGAGCTGGAAAACAAGAGAGGGTGTCATCAAATGTTCATATGTGCATCATTTTGACCAATTTGTGAACCATGGAAATGTGCTGGTGGATTAAAGCAGAAAACCACAGTCCCCAATTATAGTAGCATACTTTTTCAGAAAATGGGAATAGCACTGGAGCTAGTGCATAAGAGAAGAGTGGACTTCGAAGCAACCATCTAGGTGACCCCTTGGTTTTCTACATCCAGGTGCTTTTATCTTTTCTCTCCCCACAAAATGCTGCCAAGTAGTAGAATCAGTAAGTATTAGAACAGAGCTAGAAAATTGAGGCCGTGCCCCAGAATTCTGGTGAAAGCTGCTAACAACAGTCATTCAAAAAAGTGAGTAGATTAGGTCTTGCTGCACACCAGCTTGCAACATTTCTCATTCTTATCTTGAAAATTATTAGAAGCAAGATGAGGTACACATATGCAGCATTATAGACAGGATAAAAGATAATTTAAAATGCAAAGGTAAACATTACACCAAGAATCATTAAATATTTGAGTCAATGAACCCAAGCTTCAAACAAATTTAACAGCTTAGGAAGTGTAACTGATAGAATAGACAACTAGGAGAGAATGTCACATTCACAAAACAAGAGCAAACATGTATAATATAGTGCCAATTAGAGACATCAGTTTCCAGAAATATAATACCATCCAGCAAGAACATTTATTGAAACATTAAGAATTGTTTTAATTAATGATGGGCTTACATAACCAAAATCAGAGAGAAGCAAATCAATTTAGCAAATAGTTTAGAAGTAGACTTCTATAACCAAATCTACAAATATCAATAATTAAAAAAAGAGAAGAATTATCTAGGTAAAGCATTAGAAAAGGAGCAACGAAATAAGTGGAAGGCAGCGGGATCATATATTCAAAGTCCTGAGACAAAAATATTCAAAGGCTGAATCAAAAATACTATCAACCAAGAATTCTCTTCCAGGAAGAACTGTCTTTCAAATACTAAGGAGAAATAAACAAAACCTGAGAGAATTTTCCCATAACACACTTCCCTGTAAGAAATACTACAGGGAGTGCTAAAGGGAGAAATACTAAAGGGAGTCCTTCAGGCTGAAATGAGTATACACCAGACAGTAATCTGAATCCACATGAAGAAATAAAGTGTACTGTGTAAGGCAACTATATAGGCAAATATAAAAGAAAGTATAAATGTATTTTTTGTTTGTACATATTTTTCTTCTATCTGATTTAAAAAGCACTGAATAAAGCAATAATTATAAATCTATGACGATGGGCGCATGATGTATAAAAATGAAATTTGCATGACAACAACAGCACAAAAGAGTGGGAAGAAAATAGAGTTATAGCAGAGAAAAGTTTTATACACAGTTGAAATTAAGTTGGTATCAATGTGAACACAATTTTTATAAGTTATGATATAAATTGTAACCCCCAACAACAAAGAAAATTTAACTTTAAAATCAGTAAAATAAATTAAAAAAGAGGTAAAGTGATGCACTAGAAAAATACTTTTTTAAAACAAAAAGAGGCAGCAATAAAGAAAAAGGAGGACAAAAAATATGTAAGACATATAGAAAAAATTAGAAAATGATGTAAATACCACTTTATCATTAATTATTTTAAATATAAATGGATTAAGCACTCCAATTAAAGGAAGAGATTGGGGAAAAGGATTAAAAAACATATTCCAAATATCTGCTATTAACAACAGACACGCTGTAGATTCAAAGACACATTTTTTTTTTTGCAAACATATGCAACATATGCAAACAGTAATCAAAATAGAGAAGGAATATTTACACTAATATGAAACAAATAGATTTTAAGATAAAAATTGCTACTGGAGGAAAAAAAGAAATTTAATAATTTTATAAAGGTGAAACATTGTGAGTACATAACAATTATAAACATGTGTGTAACTAATAACAGCCTCAAAATACATGAAGCAAAAACTGACAGAACGGGAGTAATAGAAAATTCAACAATAATAGTTGAGACTTCAGTACTCCACTGTTAATATGTACAAAACAACTATATGGATGATCAAGAAGGAATGGAAGACTTGAGCAATACTAAAACCCAACTAGGCACAAAAATATGCACAGAACTTTCCACCACCAGCAGCAGAATACACAGTCTTCTCACATGCACATGAAAGGTTCCCCAGGAAAAACCATACAATAGGCCATAAAACAGGTCTCAATACAATTAAATGAATTAAAATCATACAGACCATCTTTTTCACATACACAAAAAGTGAAACTAGAAAATAAAAAAGAAGAAATTTGGAAAATACATGTGTGTGTGTGTGTGTGTGCGCGTCTAAAATTCAACAATACTTTTCTAAATAACCAATTGGTCCAAGAAGAAATAACAAGAGAAATTGGAAAATACTTTGAAATGAATTAAAATTGAAACCCAACATAACAAAATTTTAAAAAAGAAAGTCTCAAAGCAATTACCTGACCTTCCACCATCTGTGAAACTAAGTAAAGTAGAGCAAACAAAACTTAAAGCTGGAAGAAGGAAGAAAATAAGATTAGAATGGAAATAAATAAAATAAAGAAAAGAAAAACAATAGAGAAAATCAGTAGAATCAGAGTTGGCTCTTTGAAAACTCAACAAAAATGACAATCCTTTAGTTATATTGACCAAGGAAAAAAGACAGACCAAACTTCGTAAAATCAGGAAGAGGAGACATTACTACTAACCTTACAGAAATCAAAATGTTAACAAGGGAACACTATGAACAATTACATACAAAAAAAAAAAATGATTGAAATGGACAAATACCTGAAACCAAAAACTACAGAAAATGACACAAGAATAAATAGAAAACTTGAATAGACTTCTAGTAAGTAAAGAGATTGAATTAGTTACCAAAAAGGCTCATAAACAAAGTGCAGCATTGGATAGCTCTACTGATGAATTCTACCAGAAGAATTGACACCAATCTTTCATAAACTCTCTCTCCAAAATAGAAGATAAGACTTCCCACTTCATTCCATGAGGCCAGTGTTATCCTGATATCAAAACAGACAAACAAATGACAAAAAAATCCCGATATTCCTTATGAATATAAAAGCAAAAATCCTAAGCAAAATATTAGCAAACTGAATCCAGCAACGTATGAAAAAGAATTATATAGCATAAACAAGTGGGATTTATCCCAGGAATGAAAAGTTGGTTGAACATCTAGTAATTAACTAATGTAATACAACATACCAATAGAATAATGAATAAAAATTACAAGATCACCTCAATAGAAACAGAAAAATACATTTGATAAAATCTAACACACTTCAGAATAAAAAACTTGCCAAATTAGGTATAGAAGGCACTTCTTCAACCTCATAAACAGCATCTATGAAAAGCCCACAGATAACATCATAATTAATGGTGAAATACTGAAAGCTTTCCCTTAATCAGGAATAGGAAAAAGATATCCACTTTTGCCACTTTTATTAAGTATTGTACTGGAGGTCCTACCTGGCAATTAGGCAAAAATAAATAAATAAAAGGCATTCAGATTGGAAAGGAGAAAGTAAAACTATTTTTGTTTGCAGATGATACAATCTTATATGTAAAAAAATTCTGTACGATATGCACAGCTGTAGAAAAATTAGCACTAACAAATGAATTCATTAAAATTTCAGGGAACAAGTTTGCTATACAAAAATTAGTTGTATTTCTGATCGCTAGCAATGAACAGTCTGAAAAATAAAATTAAGAATATTTAATTAGCCATAGTATAAAAAAATAATAAAATACTTGGGAGTAAACTTAACAGAAGAAGTGTAAGACTTGTACAATAAAAGCTGCAAAATATCATTTAAAGGAATTAAAGACATAAATAGATGGGAAGACATCCCATGTTTATGTATTGGAACACTTAATGTTGTTAAGATGGTAATACTCTGCAAACTGATCCTCATATTCAACACAAAGCCTGTTAAAATCTAAGACTTTATTTTTTGCAGAAACTGACAAGTTTTTATTTGATTCTAATATCAAATGGAAATGCAGTGAAATGAGAATAGCCAAAATGGTCATGAAAAAGAATAGCAAAGTTGGAAGACTTCACTCTTTGTTGATTTTTAAACTGTGGTACTGGCATAAAGATAGACATATAGATCAATAGAATATAATATAGAGTCCAGAAATCACCCCAACCACTTATAAGCTATTGATTTTCAACAAAGGCACCAAGACAATTTGGGGGGAGGACAGCAGAGAGGAGGAAAGAAGTCTTTCCAATAAATAGCACCAGGACAACTTGATATCCAAACGTAAAAAAAAAAAATGCATTTGGAACCCCTACCTCACACCATATACAGAAATTAACTAAATTGGATCAAAGACTTCAGTGTAAAAGCTAAAACTATAAAACTCTCAGAATAAAAATAGGTATCCATGGATTAAGCAATACTTTCTTAAATATGACACCAAAAGCATAAAGAACAGAAGAAAAATAAATTTCATTTTATCAAAACTGAAAAGTTTTATACCTCAGTGGACTCTATCAAGAAAGTGAAAATCCACACAATGGGAGAAAATATTTGGAAATCATATATCTGATAAGGGACTTGTGTCCAGAATATACGAAGAGCTTTTACAACTCAACAATAACAGACAAATAACCCAATTAAAAACTGGACAAAAAATTTAAATAGATATTTTTTCAAAGAAGATATACAAATGGCCAAAATGAACATAAAATATTTTCAATATCACTCATCATTATGGCAATGTATCTCAAAAACACAATGAGATACTTTTTACATTGTAGGAGACCTTTCACATTCACACTAATTAAAAAGACAGATAGTAATACATTTTTACATGTATGCAGAGAATTAGAATTATCACACATTGCTGATGGGCATGTAAAACGGTATAACTTCTTTGAGAAAGTTTAACAATTACAAAAAAATTTAAACATACTGTTACCACATAACTCATAAATTCCACTCCTAAGTAGATAACCCTGAGAAATGAAAATATGTGTCCACAACACTTGTGCACAAAATGTTCGAGCCAGCATTATTTGATATAGCCCAAAAGTGGAGACAACTCAAATGCTCATCAACCAATGAATGGATAAATAAAATGTAGTATATCCATACAATAAAATATTATTGAGCCATCTATAAAAATGAAGTATTGATATACAATACAACATGCATATACCTTGAAAACATTATGCTAAGCGAAAGAAGCCAGACACAAAAGGCCACATATTATGTGATTATATTTATGTAAAATGTCCAGAATAGACAAATCCATAGAGAAAGAAAGTAGATAAGTGGTTGCCAGGAACTAGGGGAAGAGAGAAATGAGAAGTGTTTACTGATGGGAACAAGGTTTCATTTTACATTGATTAAAATATTCTGAAATTAGATAGTTGTGATGGTTACACAACTTTATTAATATACTAAAAATTACAGAATTAGACAATTTTAAAAAGTGTATTTTATGGTATGTGAATTACATCTTGATATTTAAAAACCCTCCATTAATTCCAATTAGATTTTAAAAAGTTGTAAAAGTGAGAGCAGAAATTAATTAAGTAGAAAATAAGGTTAGAGGTGAGCAACGAATTCAAAATTTCACCCTCTGAAAAGATTAAACAAACATTATTTTAATGAAATTGCTAAAAAGCAAATTTGAAATATAGGAAAAGCAACCAATATTAGGAAGTAAAAAAGTAACAGTAAAATTATAATTAAAGATTACTATGACCATTATATACCAATAGATTTCAAAGTCTAAACAAAATGGACAAATTTCTAGGAAAATATGAAGACATTTAAAATATTCCCATTAAGTAAAAACATTTCAGTGCAATTTTACAGACAGTATTTGGCAAACTTGCAAAGAACAGATCATTCTGATGTATAAAATCCTTGAAAGAATAAAGGATGAAATATCTTGGATAACAAAAGCAGATAAGATCATTAACAAAAAGGAAAATTACAGGCCAATCTCATACATGCATATACAAGCAAAATTTCTTAACAAAGCCTAAGTAAATAGAATATGGACACATTTAGAAAAATAAAATATCTTCACCAACTTGGAGTTATGTCAAAAGTATTAGCATATTTAAATATTGCATAACAAATAAAAAATTATATCTCAGTATTGGATAAAATAATTTGATAAAATTAAATCACTATTCATGGTAAGTCATAGTTAACTAAAAAGTAAAGTTACTTGATATTCTGATTAATCACATTCACCAAAAATCTACTGCAAATAATTCTTTTGGTGAAAAATTTAAAACATTTCCTTTAAATTTGAAAACAAGACATTAATACTGCTAGTATGCAGTGTCCAAACATGCAGTGAGTCAAGAAAAACAAATTCTAAGGATTTGAAAGGAAGATTTAAAAATTTCCATTAGTAACAAATTTCACTGAGAACACTCTACAGAGAGATATTATTAGTGAGAGATTTTAGAATATTGGCTCTATATAAGATAATTATGCCAAAATGTATATACTTCTATACATTTGCAACTGCTAGGAGATATACTTTAAAAAATTTTTGAAGTCATATTTATTACTTATAAATGAAATGACATAATATTAGGCATTTGCCTCATAATAATCTGTGGTTGGGGGGAGATAATGGTAGGAGATAATGGTAGGATACATAAAACAAAATTTATCATGATTGATAATTGTTGGAGCTAGAAATTATATAAAAAGAGATCTATTTATCTATGATTTAAAATTTTCAAAATGGCAGTTTGTTAAAAAAAAAAAAAGAACATTTATAAGAGAAAAAACCTCTAGAAATAAATCCAAAAAGGATGAGCTAACCTGTATGGAAGAAATTCTAAAATTTTTTAAAATATTATTTTGAAATCCGTAATTGAATAAGTGTTATACCATGTTCATAGAGATGGAAACTTGTATCCTAAAGCAGCTCACTTCCCCAAAGTGATTAATAAATTTAAGGCAATTCAAATCAAAATCCCTAAAAGGTTACTCAAAAAACGAAGTAGTCTAATTCCAAAATGCGTACATAAGACTACAGGCATAATAGCCAAGACATTGCTAAATAAGAATAAAGTAGAAGAAATTGTCTCACCAACACTAAAGACTTACTATAAAGTTGAAGTAAATGACTAAAATAATATGCTATTAGCATAAGGATGAATAGATTCACAAATGGAACAGATCAGAGAGCCCAGATAAAGGCCATTGTCTACATGGAAAATGATACGTAATATACATGGCATGGCTAATCAATGTGGACAAAACAGGTTTCAATAAATGGTATGTGAATATTGGCTACGTTTATGGGAAAAAGAGCCCAGATCCCTACTTCATACCATACGCCCACATCCTTTAATAACTTAAAACATGAGAAGGAAACTTTTTAAACTTTTGGAATAAGATTTAAGAGCATATTTTTTATGATATAGGCATGGGAAGGATTGATCAAACTGAATCAAATATTCTTATTATAAGTAACAATTCAACCTCATTAAAATAAAAATTTTATGTTTATCAGGAAATAGCATAACAAATATGAAAAGCCAAACTACATTTTAGTCAACAAAATGAATAAACGAAAAAAAAAAGAGCAAATGTCAAGAATAGACATTTCAAAAATTACACAATAGGAAAATAAATATATGAAAAATTAAACTCACTAAAAACCACTCATTGAAATATTTTTGCTTACCCATTAGATTGCCCAAAATAACAAAGTCTGACTGTACTACATGTTGCTGAGAATGTGGAACAATGGGAAGCCTTGTAGCTGGTAGTGAAAGTATATAAATCAATACAATCATTCAGAAGGCAGGAAGGTTAACAGCCTTATCTTTAAAGCAATGCATACACATAGCCTGTGACCCACAATTCCACTTTTAGGTATATCCTAGAAAAACAATACCATATGTGCAGGAGTGTGTATAAAAATGTTCACAGCAGTTTTGTATTCAATAACAAAAACTAAAAGGAAGAAATCCTGAATTGACAAAGGCATTGAAAAATACATTATAACATATTCCCACAATAAAATATACTGTCACAAAAATAACTGAATTACTATAGCTACATACACAGTGTGGGAGAATATCTGAACCATAATATTGATTGAACAAAAAGAATAATAAATCCCGAACACTACATATGGTAAGGATTATTTTTATAAAGCATAAAATCAAGCTAAATGAGATAATATACTATTTATGAAAACATACTTGTATGATAAATACTCTCACAACATTATTGAAAGATATACCAAATTTAAAATAGGGGTTAACTATGAGGGCGGCAGGAGAATGGGATTGTGGATAACAAGAACATATTATAATTTGTTTTGAAGTTATATGGTAGGTTTATGAGCGTTTATTATTTCAATCAGACTTTGTAACTTATATTTACATTGTATACATTTTTCACATATTAAATATTGCCTCAAGTAAATTGAAGCCTAAAAAATTAAGTAATTTTAGATAATCACAGCAAATTAAAGGAGAGATCTGTGGTTTAAACTAGACCTTTTTTTCCATGTGTATCAACATTCTCCTTTCATCTATTCCAGTAGTTCTCAAACTTGGTTGCATATTGGAATCATTTAAGGGGCTTTAAAAAATAATGATGTCAACATTCCACTTCTAGAGTGTCTGATTTAATTGGACTAGGGTAGGGCCTTAGTATCAGGATTTTTAAAAGTTGTCCCAGGTAATCCCACTGTGCGATAAAGTATCATACCTGCTGATCTATTCTAAAATAATATTTCAGAGACTATCTCACTTGGTTGAAAGAACAAAATGAAAATGTACATGTTGATTAAATAAAACATTACATTTAGCCCAAATGTCCTATTCTTTACTGTGGGAATGTCAAAATAAAAACCTAAGGCTTTACAGACATAAAAATTATGATTTTTTTCTGAGCCAAAAATCTAATGGGGGAAGAATATATATTAGTATAACTATTATAGTAATAAATGCAATGTAAAATTGAATAAAATATTTTATTTGACTCCAGGAAATAAATATAGATATTGCCGAGATAATATTAATATGAAAATAAACAAAATGAATGCTATTAACTTAATGTCACATTTGTAACTTTTTATTTACTAGAACCAAAATGAAAGTGATCTGGTCTCTTTGGAAGAATGATGACTCTATTATTAAATATCAATGGAAGAATATAAATATCTGTCAAATAAAAAAGAACAAAAGTGTGTTTCCTTTGCTAGTAAAGAATCATTAATCTATAAGTATAATATTGATAAAGAAATAATGAAACCTAAGCATTTAACACACAGGGGCATATCCTTTTCGCATTATTTTTCAAGTTAAATATGGCTATTTATAATTCAATCCTTTGATTTCTTAGAAAAATTACATTCACATCACAAAATTACAACAAAAATTTCCACTTACAAATTATTGTTGGAAACTTGAGGTTTTGTTAAAAAAATTTAGTTATTGTGATAGTCTTATTTTGTAGTTTATTTCAGATATATTTTCATTTTTCATGTGCTAAAAATTAGGTAATCAAATTTACCTTTAATGCATAATATGTAAGCTCTTTAACAACATAATGAACATGAATGCAGTTTTATTTCATAAAAGCAATTGCTACTTTTTTATATCAAGCTCTGAGGAAAGAAGCTGCAAATAATTTTAATGAATTAAAGATCATGAATAATGTTACTCATCTAGATTTTTGGATTACAAGAGCATAATTTTCATGTCTGTAATATCTTATATTTTTTCAATGTTTCATTTATAGAAATTGATTTAGGATGCCATCGTGTGGTACAATGACTATGTTCAAAAAGTAAGTGCAAAGTAGTGGAGAATATAGGAGGGCTGTCCGGAAAGTATCCAGCCATTGTTAATATAACAAAAATGGTTACATGGCTGGATACTTTCCAGACAGCCTTCATGTATCTATTCTAAAATGCTACAGTTTTCTTAATAAAATTTAATTCTGCATAATAATTTATTAGAGAATAGATGTCTCAGATGAGAGGAACCAAGTGATTCTTTCAAAACCAGTACATCTTTTTGTTTGCAAAGCTCATAAGGGGAAACAGACTATAAAATCAATGTTGGAAACAAGAGTTAGGCTGACCCATAACCTTCACCATTTCCAAATGTAAGTGGTTGTTTATGACCATCCGATACTCCCAATTTTGAGGGAAAGATACTTTATCTCTTTGATTCTTTAAGAGTCTAATTCTATGTTACTCATTTAGCCTAAGAAGAGAGAACTTAGAGGAAGAAACAGAATAAATTCATATTTTAATATTAAATTGAAAAATACCGTGTCTTAAATCTACTGAGTTCTGTGTCTTTGGTAGAAAGAGAAACAGATAGGAGGATTGGATTCCTGGGATATGGCCATTAACTTTTTGATTGATCAATGGTAAATCCATTAATAGTGGGCCTTAGTTCTCTCATCTGTCAAATAAAGGGTTTGGATCAGATATATCTATGGTCCCCTCCAAATCAATAAACCTCTTATAGTTTCATCTTCCCTCATACTTTAAAAAGCCCTTATTATAAATACCGACTATAAATTAATAAATGAGTATTGAAAACCTGTGGGAAAATGAAGAAAAGATGCTGGGAACTGAAGCACAACTCGGTGTACAAAGGTAATAAAATTGAATGATAAGATGTTTTCTAGACTATAAATATTATAGATTTCACAGAAGGGGAAGATGAACAGTGAAGCCTAGAAGACTCGAAGCACCTTTTTGGAGACATGAAACTGGAATTGAGCATAGATAAAAGGACTTACGTAGACTTGCATGAAGGAGCATTCCAAGTGAGTGGGGAAGAATACACAAATGGAAGAATCACCAACAATGGAAACAAGCAAACAAAGAGACAGAGACTTTGAATACCAATTAAACTAGTTTGCTTTGACCCGAAGGGTATTTTAAAAGTAAATAAATTTCAGACAAAAAATCACATTTTCAGCTTCTCTTGGAAGTCCAAATCTGGCAACAATGGCTTGTAGCTCCCTAATTAACAAAAGCTGGTGAGGTTGACATTTCACGTAATGCATGCTTTTTCCAGTCTACCTCATTCTCTAGAACTTTCTAATGTTCCTAATATTTCCCCAACTTGGCCTGTTTTACACATTAATGATATTTTTCTATGTCTGTAGGCATTAATTTGAATATGGAACACTTGGATATGGAGTCACATAAGCCAAGGGGGAGGGAATGAGAACAGAGGACAGTTAGAAAATAAATAAAGGGAGTGGGTAATTTTAATGCCTCATAACAGTTTAAATGCATCCATTTTATCACACATAAGTTAAAGACTTTTAAAATAAGCATGGCAAAACATGTAAAGTTGTGGAAACAACCTAAGTGCCCATCAATACATGAGTGGATTAATAAAATGCGGTATATGTATACCATGGAGTTCTACTCAGCCACAAAAAACAATGGTGATCTAGCATCTCTTGTATTATCCTGGATAGAGCTGGAACTCATTATGCTAAGCGAAGTATCCCAAGATTGGAAAACAAGCACCACATGTACTCACCATCAAATTGGTATTAACTGATCAACACTTAAGTGCACGTAGAGTAGTAACATTCATTGGGTGTTGGGCAGATGGGACGGGGGAGGAGGAGATGGGTACATACACACTTAATGGGTGTGGTGTGCACCGTCTGGGGATGACCACACTTGAAGTTCCGACTCGGTTGGGGTAAAGACAATATACATAAACTAAATATTTGTATCCCTATAATATGCTGAAATAAAAAAAAATAAGCTAAAAAAGGAGACAAAAATGTACTCGAAGCAAATAGAAGGAATGAAAAATAAATAATAGACAATAAGGTAAGGAAAAAAATCACAAACCAACACCTATGGGATAATGACACCAAATGGATAGTCACAATAAGTACTTTCTAGTTCTAATGATTATGCTAGGGTATAATCTGCATTTAAAGTTGAAGATAGCAGACTTGCTACATCATCATGGGTCTGGGATGGCCATTTGGGGAGCTGAAATGACCAGACAGTTTGTGTCATGAAAGTGCAAAGCTTTGGTTTTTCATCTAGACATATAAATAGTTCTTCCACTGTGAAAAGAACTTTGACTACTTTTCTAAATCCTTATTAAATGGAGTCAAAATACAAGATGTGAAATGGTGTAGTCTGCAAAACATTCTTCACATGTTTTTTAGGAATATGCATTTTTTTCTGGAATAAATTTATTCATGGTACCCCACTAAAATGTTTCCCCCAAAGAAAGTGATACTTTTCCCATTGTTTCCATGGCTTCCACAAGCACAAATGGGTACAACAGGTGGTCCAAACATGTTTTACCTTCTTACAGTGGAACAGAAAAGAAAAATATCTGCCTTCTGTTGTACTAAAAACAAATCATAATATAATGCACTAAACTTTTTGAAGAGAAAAATATTGGCATTTAACCTATTAATTAGCTTCTGTTTTAAAGGAATTGCAAGAGAAAATTAGATATAAATACTAATTACTCCTTCTATAATTAATCATTATACTTTATCCCTGTGATAATGTTATATAACCCTTAAGAGGAAATTACGATGACATTTTAACTATAATCAAGGATGAAAACTTTTGAATGCCTACATTACAGAGTTACAAGATAACTTTTCATGAGACAAATTTATTTCAGGCCAGTGTAGTGTAGCCTTAAGATGAATGCAGCATAGGTGACCCTTTTAAAGGTCCTCACGGTGGGTGTAATTTAAGGAAAGACTTGCAGATCTCAAATAGCCCCACATGAAATGGCTATGTTCCTGGAATTTCTCCATTAAAAATTTATTCTACAGGGTCAATAGCTTTTGGGCCTTCAAGAGACCTCGATAAAATTTTCAGTGACTATTGAAAGAAAAACCCCTGTAACATTGAAAACTAACACCTCAAAACTCACTGGTTGAAGCTAATAAAGTGGAAAAGAGGTGGTTTCTGGAAAACGAGCACCGTAAGAAGCGGGGAAGAGCTCTCTCTTACTGAACTAATTCACTTAGGTCTAATCTATTTTGAGAATCTTGTAGGGAAATAAAGTTTTTATTGCAGCTGTATTGAATTATTCACAGAAAGTAAAATAATCAGAGAGCCCAAACTGTAAAAACTATATGTAACGTGAAATAGGATTGAAATCACTATCGCAATAGAAATTTTCCTTATTTATTGCTGGAAATTTTATGATAATAAGGAAAAGAGATGAGTAGTACAGAAATGCATGAAATTACTGTTAATCATTGGGATGACATATAAACATAGTTGCTAAGACCCAATTTTTTTCTAAGTGTTTTGTTTTTGGTTTTTATTTTGTTTTCGCTATAAATCCCTCTATAGAGTGTGTATATGTGTATGATTATTAAAGACCAACTTCAAGAATCTGACCTTTTAGGGTTGTAATTTAAAAATATAGGTATCATTTCATAAATGCACCTCTATTCTTATTATTCCAATCCCATTGAATGAATTGGTCAAATGTTGCCCTCATCAGGCCAGAAATGGTGTACCAGCGAATTCTGAGTTGCCACTGGCTGAAACTAGGACTGAATCATACAACTATAGATGCAAACTGAAATTCCAGTTAGAAATTAGGAAGGACGAGTTCCAGCAAAGGAATTTTCAACAGATATCTAGTATAAACCTTGGTCATTTTCAAGACCAATTTTAAATCTTGAAAGGGAAATAAAAGGAATAAAAGAAACATCAATTTAGTCCACTTTCAGTCCACAGTCCTTTCTCTTTAAAGGGTAAATTGGCTGTTACCACTCCCTTGGTTGAAACCTTCAAATGACTTCCCTTGGTACTTAGAATAAAACTAGATCTCCTCCTTTGGATTTTTGAGCCCTGCAAGGTCTATTTTCACTGACAGTCTCATTTCCTACTTTCCCTTCACTCACTACTCTGCAGCCACACTGACCGCCTTTTTAGTGACCACACATGGTGATCCTTTCCTTCTTCTGGGCCTTATAATCAGTATTCCCCTATGCCTACTCTCTCTTTTACAGGGCAGGCTCATTCTCCTTCAGCAGGTCGCCACCTAAAATCCCTTCCTTAAAGCCATCTTTCCTGGCTATCTAAAGTAGAATTCTCCTGTTACTGTCAATCTTATCATCTGGTTAATTTCACTTATGGGACTTAAAACAAACTGCAATTATCTCATTTGCTTATTGATTTATCTGTCATGTGTTTTAGATTATAAACTATGTAAAGTTGGGAATATATTTGTCTTGTTCACTGTATCTCTGATAGTTAGCGTGGTCCGTAGCCCACAATAGAGATTTCAGTTATGTTTAGCTTTGTATTATTTTTGCCATCATTCCAAGGCTTAACAAAAGCTACTTGGACAGCTAGTCTGACCCGTCCCAAATGTTGATTTGTTTTCTTCTTTTCTGAATCAGGTGGAAACTGTGGAAGTAGTGAAAAGCGACCAGATTTTGGAACTATTTGGAAGGTAAAGACCATAGGATTTTCTGATATATTGACTGTGTAATGTAAATGAAATAGAATCAAAGATGATTTTAATATCTGAATTAATTGAAGGATGAATTTTTCCATTTACTGAGAAAATAATGAGGTAGGCAGATTTGGGTGAGAGGGAGATGAGTTCAATTCTGGGTATGTTAAGTTTGAAATATTTATAAGTCCATTTAAATGAAAACAAATATAGATGGTTGCATACCTGTGTATAAAATTGAAGAGAAAAATCAGGCTGCTAAGGGACCACTGCAAACCAACATAAAAATGTTTATGATTGTGAATATCATTAACTGGATTAATTGAATGATTTATTCCAATCGTCATCCAGATGTTTCAGCAATATGCATCTAGAGCCTAGTCTACTCAGGTACGCCTAAGTTGAAATTCTGTAAAATTAATTTAATCAAGATCTTTTTTTACAAAAGCCCATTATCCTTGTCCTGTAACACAGAGCAGGTCTTAAATTTTGCTGCTGAATTAATATTTTTCCTTCACCTTATCTTATGCTTTAAAAACACTAATCTGACATATATGACATACAAACATAGTTGCTAGGACCTAATTTTTTTCTAAGTGTTTTGTTTTTGGTTTATGAAATGACTGAACATAAAATGGATCTGTATGACTTTTTTAGAGGAAAATGATGCCGTTGACTTTTCTGTACCCAAGGACCTGACCCTTAAAATTGTATAACATAGAATAATTGATTCTTCACGTGTGTCTCTTTTTCCTTTCTTCTTCTTGGTTTTTGTTTTCAAGCCAATTTATTCCTTGAAATATCTTGGCAGTTTATTAGCCTGAATCAATCAGGTAATTTGTGAGCATGGCATAGGATTTATGCATGCAGCTATAAATGAATATAATTATTTGTTTACTTTTAAATAGTCACTTTAGACAGTTACTATAATTAATTATTGTAAGTTTTTGTACTAGTGCTCATCTTAAATATGACATTTTATAATCCTCTATTAAAACTCTCCTTTGAAATGTAGAGCTATGGAACACCAATCAGAAAAAAATAAATACAGAGGACACATATTAACATAGGTCCTTGAGCACAGCAAAGTGGGTTCTTTGTAAATTTTAAATATTGGGCTTTCTCAGAGATGCTGATGCTGGGCTAGAGGACAGCAGAGCAGTAGCATTGATGATAATACAAAAATTACCTTCACTAGTCAGGGTTCCACAGAGAAACAGAACCAATAGGATTGTGTGTGTGTGCGTTTATGTGTGTGTACGTGTGTGTGTGAGTGTGTGTGTGTGTGTGTGTAAAAACAAGAAATTGGCTCGTGTGATTATGAAGGCTAACAAGTGCCAAGATCTGCACCACAGTCTGCATTTGGCAAGCTAGAGACCCAGGATGGCCAATGCATAGTTCCAGTCTGAAAACTCACAGGCTCAAGACCTAAGTGGAGTTCATGTTCCAGTGTGTCCAAAGGCCAGAAAAGACAGATGTCCCAACTTACATAGTCAGGCAAAAGGAATGCCCCTTTACTCACAGGAGGCTCAGCCTTTTTGTTCTATTCAGACTTTCAACTGATTGGATGAGGGTCACCCAAATTAGGGAGGGCAACCTGCTCTACTCAGTCCACTAATTCAAATGTTCATCTCATCCAATGGCACCCTCGCAGACACAGCCAGAATAATGTTTGACCAAATATTTGGGTACTCTATGGCCCAGGCAAGTTAATACATGAAATTAGCCATCACACTGTCACATAAATATGACTAATTTATTTCCATACAAGAAAATATTTTAACTCAGAAAAATTAACAAAGTTATTTTTTATCCGTGTATACCTTTCCCCTCAAGAGAGTCTATTTTTAATGATTAGACTGTTGCTATATCTCTATGAAAAGTATGGGAGTTTTCAAAACCAAATAGGGAGAGAAGAAATCTTGGTCTCTTATCCAAAGTCTGCCGCCCTTCCCCTTATCTCCTGGGTGATCTTGGACACATCAGTTAACCTTGTGAAATCTTTATTTCCTCAAATATAAGAAGGGCATTGGACCAAAGGACTTCTATGGCTCTTCCATGCCAATGGCTCCTGAAACTAGAGACAGCTCTCTCCTCTACTACTCTGGCTGTTTGGCCTCCTCACAGGTGGAAGTGAAGTCCTCAACTTTTAGCCTAAGAATAAGTCCTTGTGGTAATCATGATGGTTAGTGGAGTAGAGGAAGCGAAGCAACACCATCTGCTAACCTGAATTGTTCACACGAACCATAGTTGGAAAAAAAAATAGGTTTGAAGTACTCAAGATGTCCTAAATAACATGTTTATATTCACATAATTACAAGAAACTAAACCATCCTCCTTTCTTTATTTCCTCTCTTTTTTGGTTATTTTACTCAAATGTCTGCCAGAATTAGGGCAGGAGGAGGAGAGTAGTAATGGTAGAAGGAAGTATGAGAAATGGAGAAACCTGGTTCGTTCAACAGTGCTGCCTATGGGTATGTGCAGATCAGACTTACATATCTAATTCCTTGAATTTCCTTATCATTGAAACATAGAAAGTGTTTATTGCTCTGAGCCAGTTTTACCATCAATAACTCCCTGATGGTAGTTTGTTTTCTTCTAAGACAGTAATCTTCTCTGGTCCCAATTACAGAAAAGACTAGATGTTTACTTTCTATCAGATCTCAGATAAAAGTGCATGTTAAATTGACCTATTTTTTCCACCAACCATATATTTTTATTGTTGTTGTTGGCTTCTTGTGTTTTGTTTTGTGGGGGACTTTATGTGTATGCGTGTGTGTGCAAGCCTGTTTTCCCTCGGATTGTTAAGTTATTTTTAAAATGTACTTGAATTTGAACATACTAATATATTTTATGGTCAATTTCACCCCTCATCATTTTACTCCCCAATAGACTCTAAATGCAAATGGGCTGAAAAAACAGTATTAGAGGTAGTTGTCCACACACTGGAGTAAAACTACCGTAATTATCCCACTGTTGTGACTCACAAAGACAGCCAAATAGGATCATTCAAGTCCTAAAGGGAATTTCAGGGGTCTGAATCACCCACTTTGGCTGTCTACATCAATCAAATTAACTGCCTTCTTTTCCAATTCTCATTCATGCAGTAACATATAGCTACAATTAAACGTGAAAGATATGGAATAGCTTTCTGACAGTGAGGCTTACTCAGCAACAGAGCATATGAACACTGAATAATTTTCATTTCTGATGATTGGAAATCCCATTGAGCAAGGGTTGAGTTAGATGGATCTCTAACTGCGGGAAGGAAAGAAAATGCCTTACTGAGAACTCTTTTAGTACTTCTTTAAGCATATTCTTTCCTAAATATATGCTGTTCTGTCTATATATCCTCCCAAAAAAGCAATTATATTTTTCTTTTTTTATATCTTCCAGCCAAATTACCACTATCTTGGGCCTATCACTTTATCATACTCCTTAACATATTTGACCAAGTGGTAATAAAAACTCTGAAATACAGGGATAAAGTTACTGCTTTCTGAGCCAAGAGTGGAAGAATTTACAGTAATACTACTCACTGGGCCTATCTTGGCTCATGTATAATATTGATGGATTTTTGGCATCCAGAATTTAGAGATGTTTCACTGGTTCCACAACATTGGGATTATTAATAGGGTAGTACATGAAATTGAACAAGGGTGGGAAAAAGGGACTTGTGAATTATTTTATGTGACTATTTTATTCCTGTGACATGCATGCACTTGTCACAGCCTCCCTTGCTTCATACCAGTGTGCTTAACATGTGGTTGGTTCTCTGGCCAGCTGCGCTTAGAATTCTATGTGACAATATTGGTCTGCTTACATCAATGGTTTAGTAAAATTTCAATGCTTACAATAGTCTTTTCCCTTTAAATGGTTTTATGTAGGGAATAAAATACAGAACGGGGACCACTTGACATTAGTTCTGGCTCAGCAAGACTCAGGTTAGTGAACTATAGTGAACAGCCAAGAATTTAGTGACATATCACTTCGGATATGATGGATGCTTAGCAATTACTGATCTTATATTACACTGACAGAGTTGGCATTGACAGTGGAAGCCGTTCAAATGATAAATGGATATGACAAATTATTAAAGATAGAAGGCATGATTAGTGTTGGTTATAGATGCACCCTTTGAAAAAGGAGGTAGGAGGTAAAAGAAAACAAAAAACAAAAAGGGAATTTATAATATGAAATTTAAGAAGAAAGACATATCTACAGCATACATTAAATTTATAAACAAATGGTGAAATTCTAGAAATTGAGCAACAATATCGCTTGGGGGTAATGAAGACATGCATGAAACAGAAGAGTCGCACAATTTTCATGCATTCATGATACCATCTCCAATTTGTCTTCCTCACGCTCTCCTCCTGGTCATTTGTATTCCTCTTTGGGGATCCATATTACAAAGCACCTGAAGCCCATTTGGAGGACCTTTTGAACTACTCTAAGACTTCTGATTTCATTATTTCATTGCAGTCCTTGGCATGAACATTTTCTTTTAATGTCTGGTTCACCTGTTTGCACTGAGTGTCCCTTACTCAAATGAAAATGAAGGACATGAAGTACTAACACTAAAAGTGCTATGGAAAGAAAAGAAAGTAACCCCTAAATATGTATATCTCTGTGCCTTGTTTGTTGTATAAACTGATGAAAGAATAAAAGAGACACACTGTGTTATTGCTAATTTATATATATATAAATTCACAAACCTTATCTTTTAAAATTTTTTTAAAAGACTAGTTAGTAAAATTTTACAAAGATCTATATGCCTATGAAGTAGCAAGAAAGGCCATTAAATTTTGCTTCTAAGTGATAATCTGCCTTCATATCTTTTTGGTATTTTGATAAAGGTAAATGTTTCATTAAGGAATAGAAATTCATTTCTGTTGTATGTACATAGATATACATATATCATATATAATATATTATATTACCTTCTCAACTAATAGATCTTGTCTACAAACCTGAAAAGCTTCATTTACTGCTTTGGCACTTAATGCTTTTATTGTTTTGTTTTTTAAGATTTTTCATTAGGCTGATACTATAAGTTCTTTGGAAGTATATTTCATATATGAATGACTCTTTGTTGTCATCTGTATTTATTGAACAGAATGTGCTACTCAGAGATATTGAAAGAGGAAGATTCTACTACCATCTGGCTAGACCATTCAGGAAAATCTTCTTTGTCCTTAAAATCAACATCCCTATGTACTTAAAATTTTTAAAAGCATTAATACATCATATTTTAAGTATATCACAACCTTCCATAATTTTTTTAAGTTTTTATAAATCCTCCCAGATTTTTTCATACCTCTCTGGCTGTTCCTAAGGTTTGGTTTGTTGTTTGCTTTTATGTCATTCTCCTTTTTTCCATACACTGAGCGGTGCATTCCTCAAAATTCCACCCTAGGCCTGCTTCTCATGTTCTCTATGTTTTTTACTAAGGCAATGCTGCCTGTACCCATGACTTCAGTCACCACCTTCACTCGAATAACTCACAGCCCAGTCTTCTTCCTGGAACTACGGAATTGTGAAACTCACGGCCTACTTGACATCTCCACTGAGAGAACTCAAAAGCACGACCTCAATTCAACATTTCCAAAACCAAACCCACAATCTTTCCCCACACACAACCACACCTTGTCCTCTTCCACCATTCTTTGTTTTAGTGAGTGTCTCCACCATTGGACCAATTGTTCAGCCTGGAAAAGAAGGAACCATCTTTCACATTTTTATCTCTCACCTCCTGTCACCCTCTCTTATCTCATCATCACCAGATCCTATTGCTTTTTCTTTCAAATATTATGCAAATCCATCTACCTCTTTTCCATTTATATTGCCACCAATCTAGTGTATATTATATTGAATAGAATCCTATGTGTTCTCTCTGCATAACGAAGCCAACAATGGCAATAGTAAAAATGATGATGATGTATTAATAATAATAATCATTATGCTAATTTATAATGTGTTATATTTATTATGTTATACTCATATGTTACATCATAACATATTTATTAATATAATAACAATAATAAACTGTGCTTACTTTGTACCAGGTACAGTAATAAGCACTTTTAATTTGCTACCTAATTAATTCCTTATAGCATCTAACACCAAAGGTGTTATCATTACCTCATTTTATAGACAAAGGCATTTAGGTTAGGAGAAGTTAAGTTAACTTGCCCAAGGTAACTTGGCAATAGTACTTCACACCTCTGATCATGTCACAACCTCAAACACATACACACACATTACCTCCTACTCCCCACTCTACCACATAAGACATGTTTAGTGCTCCTTATGGTTTCTAAGACAAAGTTGAAAATCCTGACCACCTCTCTAGACTCATCTCTCTGTGGTTTCAGTGACCCAGCCACACTATTGCTTTTTTAGTTCCTTAAATGTTCCGCAGTCCCTTTCACCATAGGGACTTGCACACCCCACCCTCTCTGCTTGGCATACCGCCCCCCTTCCCCAAACCCCCTCCCAATTACGTGCCTTCATGCACCATGCACCTCTCCCTCAGGACACTTATCCCTATTTATAATACCATGTAGCTCTCCATCACATTCATCATTATAAAGATTTAACACATATATGTGTGATTTTTACATGTATTAATATATGCGTGATTTTAATTAACATCTGTCTCCTATACTTGATTGTAAATTCTACTGGGAAAGAATTATAACTATTTTTGTTAAGTATTTTATATGAGACATTTTCTTTCATATTAGGTATTCAATAAACAGTCATTGAATAAACGAATATATAAAAAAATAGGAAACCATTTGAGTGCAAAGTCCCAAATAACTTTTGGTAGACAACACATACATTAGAGACAGGAGAATTGCTCTGTACAAGAATCCATCAGTCACAATGTTGGGCATGATTTATTTTAATTTATATTCCTAGTGCCTAGCACAAAGCCTTCACACAGAGGTGTTCAATTAAAGCCATAAGACCTCTGTTAGGAGGTCTGTTTCCTGCTTACTATTTAAATCCCTAACAAGTGACTATCATGGGAAGGCTGTTTAGTTGGTAGCAAGATTTGCCCTGACAGGTGGACAGATAACTGAAAGTGCCTGCCCTGGATACTAAGGTTTTCAGAGTGTTCATATGCCTGATCAAGTACCTGACCCTACTGAGATATTTAGAAATAAGGGAAGATGAAGCCCTTGAACTGATTGACTTCATATTTTCTGAGAACCCAGAAAGTGGCTAGGTTATAACAATTTGATTAATGTCATATCCAAGTTTAAATTCTAATTAAGCAGTTAATACATGTTTGTCAGCTACTGCAAAAATAATTCATCACAAGCTGAACATTGCCCTTTTCTTTGAAAGAGCAAAGAGCACATGAAAAATGAAACAAAACACACACAAGAAAACATGTAGATTTTGTTTTTCATTTTCTGTTGCATAACTTTTGTCTTTCATTAGGGCTGTCATTTTGATTCTAGTTGATTAGTATTTGAAATATAGAATGATTTTACACATCATTTTACAAGATCATTTTAATACCTGTGTCATTTTTAAGATTCTGTATCGCATCACGTCACTGTGAAGGGAGAACTTCCAGAATTGATGACTGTATTGAAGACAGACACCTGTCTTATGGGCATAGAGCTGCTGCAGCAGCTAAAGTCAGCAGCTAAAGCTATGGCCCCACTGATGACACCTAGAATTCCTGCTCAGACAAAGGCTCTATTTCACCAAAGGAAAGGTAGGAAAGGATAGGAAATGTAACAGAAATACATAGGTGAGGACTAATCTATCTCCAAGGCAAGTCTGTAGATAAATACTGAGTAACGTATTTGAAATGGATATATCAATCATGGCTCTGTTTCTGGTGATTAGATTCTACCTCTGAGCTCCCAAGAGCACTTCAATTGCAACAAATGCAAAAATGAACAAATGGAATTACATTAAACTAAAAAACTTCTACACAGCCAAGGAAACAGCCAACAGAGTGAAGAGACAACCTATGAAATGGGAGAAAATAATTGTAAGCCATATTTACAATCAGGGAGCTAATATCCAAAACATAAAACTCAATAGTGAAGTGAACAAAAAACACCAAGAGAAAAAGAAAAAAAGAAAAACACCAAATAACCCAATTAAAAATGGGCAAAGGAAATGAATAGACATTTTTCCAAGGAAATCATACAAATGGCCAACAGGTATAGGAAAAGGTTCTCAAAATCAACAATCATCAGGGAAATGCAAACCAAAGCCACAATGACATATCACCTCACATCTGTGAGGATGGCTATTATCAAAAAAATCATAAGATAACAATTATTGGTTAGAATGTGGAGAAAAATGAATGCTTATACATTGTTAGTGGGAATATAAATTGGTACAGCCATTATGGAAAACAGTATGAAAGTTCCTCAAAAAAATAAAAATTGAACTACCATATCATCCAGCAATCACACTTTTGGGTATATATCCAAAGGAAATAAAATCAGTATGTTGAAGAGTTAACTGCACTCCCAATATCTAGGAGATGTAACACTTTCAGTGTTTAATCTGAGCTGATGATCTAACCAATTTCTGATACTCCAAATATTTCATGAAGGCTCAAGAACTAGGAGCCATTCAATGTTCTTTATCTCTCTCCAACTAACAACTATAATCAGCAATGCTGACTATCGACATTCACAGCTTTACTCTTTGATAATAAACCTTATCACCATGCCCCTGAAATATACATATGACATAGTCAAAACCAGATAGATATGAATTGCTTTTTAATTAAATAACTACAAGCAAGAAGGGAAACAACATAAACAAAAGAAAAATCCTCATGAAACTGTAGTTTTCTTTCAAAAGTTGGTAGCAGCAATTAGCAATTCACAGCTAAAAAAAGGGGGGGGGGAATTTAAGTAAACCTTCCACTTATTATTTATCATAAACTTACTAAGGTAAGAATTAATATTATATTCTGAATAAAGTAAATGCTGTAGAAAATCTACTAAGTTACAGAACAAAAGAACAAGGAACTAACATGTCTAGGCTCATTACCTACATATTTTTTTCTCTATCCTCAGAACAAACCTGAGAGCAATGCACAGATTTAAAATTTTTAAAGATTAGAAGCCTAAGGCTCAGAGAAGTTAAATAGCTTACTCTAAATAAATCAGAAAAAAACCATAATATAAACATATTTGATATTGTGTGAAGGAGGTACAGACTTTTTTATTTTTTCCTACATGAAACAGAACGAGGCACATTTGTCTAAGGCATTTTATTTAGGAACACTAGGAAGGAGCACAGTCAAGCCCAGAACATACTAAGTAAGAGGCCAAGTCCTCTTTTGGGGCCCTCTTTTTTTTTTTTCAGCTATGTATATATTTCTTTATTGGCTTTAGCCCAAATCATACTGACTTACTAGAAAGCGCCTCTTCCTTGATATATAATATATTTCCTAATATTAACTAGAGATGTGTAGGGCCTAGAAAAAATATGTCCCCTAAACAAAATCAAGGTCTAAATATCAAGAGGCAGAAATTGAAAAAAATAATAAAAATAATAAAACTCTCTTTTCTTATGGTTTGAAGACAAGTTTGTGGTTAATTGCTCAAGGCTTTGAAATCAGATGAACTGTATATAAGGGGGAAGAAAGCAGCACAATGGACTCAAGAGTCAGAATGCTTTTGTTTAAATTCAAACTCCTGAATTTAATGGTTGTGAATCCTTGGCCAAATTACGTAACCTCTCTAAGACTCAATATCTACATCTACAGATGAATAAAATAATCATATGTATCTATCTAAGGGTAGAGCTTAACACAGTCCCTTAACTCACATTGGGTGGCAAACAGAATTGTTTATCTTGAATTACTTAACAACTTGCTGGCTAGAACTAAGGGTCCTGTGAGTTTTCCATTTTGTGATGTTTCTTCTCCTAAACTCAACTTCCCAAGGATCCCAATGCTTCCTTTTGCAAGCATTAAGACTTCTCAAGGGCTCTAGATTTTGGGCAGCTGGCACATCCAGGATCCCCTACTCAACTGATAACTAGCCTCATATAGCTTGGTAACTGAGCCCAAAATATTTTTTTCTACCAAGAAGGAGGTTTTTATACTTATAAGAAGGTAGAGTAGCAGTCAGGCGGGGTTTCTTCCCTTGAAAAACAAACCCAGTGAATGTCCAATTGCTTCCCCAGGCTCCAGCACCCCTATCAATGAGGTAATGAGAAATGGGGACCATTTTCCTCTTTTTGCCGACCATTGGCTTCTAAGTCTCTCTAATAATGCCTATTCTTTAACCCATCTCATGGGACATCACGGCATTTACCTTTCCCGCCTTGCCAATGTTCAGCAAGTGTTAGCTACTCCTGGTTCTCCCACTTTGGAGCTAGCTCCTTTTGTAAATGAAGCTGCAGAGGAGGAGCACTGGCCTTGGGTACGTGCAAAATCTCCTGCCTTAGTGACACAGATGTCCTCAGTCCCTTCTTACTAGTACCACCTGGGCTCTCTTCCAGGTGCTGCTCTCATAAAGAAAGTCTTCTAAAATAAAATTTTGAGAAAATTAAGCATGATTAGAGATAAAGTTTTAAGCTAATATTCACCTATTCTTTATACATATGCAAGTAATTGTTCATGAGTTTTTAGAGATTCAAGGCATGAGCTTAAAAAATACACCACAAGAAACCTCAGAAACAAAGAAGTGTAGATGTGGTAACTGGTTTGTTAAAATTTGGTCTTCATAGCTCTTAATTCGTAGCCTTAGGTAAACTTAGGAGAGTTTTACTGACAAATAGAGAAAAGAGAAATACTATGCTTTGAAGTAGAAGTATTACATATTTGGTTTTCTGGCTGCAGATTTTATGACATAGTAAAGAACCATAATGATTTTTTCATTTTAAAAAAATGCCAAAAGGCAAAAAGTGCATGTATCCAACATGTCCCACTAACTTGGA
>RJWJ010017014.1:0-13651 GCA_004363605.1 Indri indri
AACATCTTCCTCTAGAACCCTAATAGTTTCACTTCTCAGGTTTAAGTCTGTTACCCAGCGTGAGTTGATTTTTGTGAGAGGTGAAAGGTGTGGATCCTGGTTCAGTCTTCCACATGTGGCTATCCAGTTTTCCCAGCACCATTTATTGAATAAGGATTCTTTCCCCAGTGTATGTTTTTGTCTGCTTTGTCAAAGATTAAGTAGCTACATGAGGATGGTTTTACATCCGGGTTCTCAGTTCTGTTCCACTGGTCAATGGCTCTACTTTTGTGCCAGTACCAAGCTGTGTTGATTACTACAGCCTTATAGTAAAGTTTGAAGTCTGGTAAGTTGATACCTCCCATTTTGTTTTTATTGCCTACAATTGCTTTTGCTTTGCGGGGTCTTCTCTGGTTCCATACGAAGCATAGAATTAATTTTCCTACATCTGTGAAGAATGATGTTGGTATTTTAATAGGGATCGCATTGAATCTGTAGATCACCTTGGGTAGTATAGACATCTTAACAATGTTGATTCTGCCAACCCACGACCATGGTATAGTTTTCTACCTGTTTACATCCTATACTATTTCCTTCCTCAATGTTTCATAGTTCTCCCTGTAGAGGTCTTTTACCTCCTTAGTTAAATATATTCCTAGATACTTTATTTTCTTTGTTGCTATTGTGAAGGGAATTGAGTCTTTGATTAGGTTCTCAGTATGACTGCTATTGGCATATACGAAAGCCTCTGATTTGTGTGTATTGATTTTATATCCTGAGACTTTACTGAATTCATTTATCAATTCCAGGAGCCTCTTGGTTGAATCCATGGGGTTTTCTTGATATAATGTCATGTCATCAGCAAATAGTGAGAGTTTGATCTCTTGTGTTCCCATTCACATGCCTTTAATCCCACTCTCTTGCTTGATTGCTGTGGCTAGGACTTCCAGCGCTATGTTGAATAGAAGTGGAGATAGTGGGCAACCTTGTCTGGTTCCAGTTCTAAGTGGGAATGCATTCAATTTTTCCCCATTCAGTATGATGTTGGCTGTGGGTTTGTCATAAATGGCTTGTATCATAGCTCCATCTATGCCTATTTTGTTAAGTGTTCTTATCATAAACGGGTGTTGAATTTTGTCAAATGCTTTTTCTGCGTCGATTGAGAGAATCATATGGTTTTTGTTTTTGCTTCTGTTTATGTGGTGAATTACATTTATAGATTTGCGTATGTTGAACTATCCCTGCATCTCTGGAATGAAGCCCACTTGGTCATGATGGATTATTTTCTTAATAAGCACCTAGATTCGGTTAGCTGGAATTTTGTTGAGAATTTTTGCATCTATATTCATAAGGAATATTGGTCTGTAGTTTTCTTTTTTTGTTGTGTCCTTTCCTGGTTTTCATATCAGGGTTATGTTGGCTTCATAAAATGTGTTGGGGAAGAATCCATCCTTCTCAATGCTGTGGAATAATTTCTGCTAGATAGGCACCAGTTCTTCTTTGTAGGTGTGGTAAAATTCGGGTGTGAAACCATCTGGTCTAGGACTTTTCTTTTTTGGAATGTATTTTCTTGCTGTTTCAATTTCGGTCCTTGATATTGGTCTGTTCAGGAATTCTATTTCTTCCTGGTTGAGCCTAGGGAGGCTGTGTGTTTCTAAAAATTTGTCCATTTCCTCCACATTTTCCAGTTTTTGTGCATAAAGGTTTTTGTAATATTCATAAATTATATCTTGAATCTCCATGGCATCAGTTGTGACTTCTCCTTTTTTTGCCTGATGGAGCTTATTAGGGATTTTTCTTTTCTGTTTTTCATTAGTTTAGCCAAAGGTGTGTCAATTTTGTTTATTTTTTCAAAGAACCAACTTTTTGTTTTATTAATCTTCCGTATAGTTTCCCTGTTGTCAATTTCATTTAGTTCTGATTTGATCTTATTAATTTCCCTTCTTCTGCTGGGTTTGGGGTTGGTCTGTTCTTCTTTTTCCAGTTCTTTGAGTTGGTTCATTAGGTTGTCTATGTGTGATCTTTTTGAATTTTGGATATAGGCATTTATGGAGATAAACTTTCCTCTCAGGACTGCTTTGGCTGTGTCCTGTTTGTATTCTTAATAAGTATTTCCAACTACCCTCCATAGGTGATGTACCCTTTGACACTCCTACCAGCCATGTTTCCAGAGTGCCAGTTTTCTCACAATCTCATCAACAGATTGCGTTGACTGATTTTTGTGTTTTGGCCAATTGATAGGTAAATTTCATTTCAGTATGTTTTTAATTTTAATTACTCAGATAATGAATGATGTTGAGCATCATTTTATATGATTACAGAACATTTACATACTTTTCTGTTTAACGTCTATTCATACCTTTTATATTTTTTCAATGTTTAAATCAATTTCTAAAAATTTTTTTCATAGATAAGGAAAATTAGCACTTAATCAAGGATCTGAGTACCATATCTTTTCCATTTTTTAATTTGACTTTGACATTGGTGTTTTTTATTTTTATCAATCTTTTATTTTATGGATGCCTGATTTTGAGAAATAGAATAATGTTCCTTACTAAAAAATGATATAGGAGTTAGATTCTTTTTTTCTTCTGGTGTTTCTAAGTTTTCATATTTAATTTTTTCTTTCACTTGGAGTTTTTACTGGTTTTCAGTTGGGGTAGGTCTAAATTTAAATATTTCTGAAAGGACACCCAGTTGTCCAACCACATCTATTTAAAAGTTTATTTTTCCATTTGACTTGAGATGCTACCCTCACCATATATATTTGCATCTCTTTCTGTAGCTTATATTTTTTCCATTGGTCTGTTTTTTTGTGCCAATAAGATATTCTTTTGATTTAATATAATACTTCTTAATATCTAATAGGGTTAATCATTTATTGCTTCTTTTTCCTCTCTATAATGTTTCTCAATATTCAATATTAATTTTCATATCAATTGTAGAATTAGTCTAGCTTTGGTGGCCAAACATAGATAAATTTATAGAGATAGATAAATCGATTGATCAAGTGATTTGGGGAGGGTTTCACAATGAATTTACAAATAAGCTTTGGGAGAGTTGCTATATTAATGTTGAATCATTATATTTAAAAATTTGATACATATTTTCATTTGTTTTATTTATTTTCAGGTCCTCAATCAAGCATTAGTTGCCTTCTCTGTAAATCTATAACTGAATTCAAGATAAAATAATTTCTCCATTTTTTGATCTCATGTATATCTTATAATTTGTTTTTTATCATTGTAAGTATAATGTTGTAATAAAATTATTCCTTTTTATGACTATCTCCTTTACAGACTCCATGAGGGAAGGAGTCATCAATTTCATTGTGAGGGGCTTAGTATGTTTTCGTTAGACTGATGAAAAAACTATGAGCTACATTTTGTTATTATTCCCCATCTAGTCAGATTAAGCAAAGATAAATGACTTCAATAAGCTTAAAGCCACCAAGTTATTAAGTGGAGCATATTCTCAAGTATAAACATTCTTATTTACAATTCTGCATTCTTCTATATCCTATATTTTACAAAAAAGTAACATGTCGAATTACTATGGTTTTGCATTTTTATATCTTTCTTCCTCCAGGTAAATTAGCATTATCACAACTGATTTTGCAACAACGTGAAATCTAAATAAAGACATATCTCTATGATATAATTTTAGTTATTATACTATAGTATCATGGGAAAAATTATGTTTGCCATTAGATTGTCTTACTAAGTCCAAATGAGATCATCATCACAAACATTATTATCATCATAAAAACACAGAGCATTACATATCAAAAAGTGAATCAGAATTCTAACATATTATTTTATTAAACTTATCAACATTGGCTGGAGGTAGATATTATTATATTATTTTTACAGGTGAAGAAACTTGCCCAATGTCCTAGGATTGTCAGGGACAGGGCAGAAGCAGGAGATGAATCCAGGTCTCCTTGGCTTCAAACTCAAGTTCTTTGTGCCTAGCTGCTTTACATGATGGTGGCCATATATTCTGCTCACATCTGAGGCCACCTTTGCATTTGAGGATATTTTCTTGGAATTTCCAGTTTTCATTAAACTAAGATAGTTTTAATACAAACTAAGTTAGCAGGTCTAAGATAAATAGTGTCTTCTCCTGTTAGTAAAGCATACAACATCATTATTTATTTTTAACCAAACAGCCCTTGGAGTTTTTAGTATTTCTTCTTTGTGAAAATACATTTGCATATCCTGTAGCTGAAAAAAGGCAATTAGTAATTCATGAGTAATTTAGGAAACACTGGCTATAAAGTTGTAGATATGTACATAGTTCCCATAAATTATATTGGAAAGCTATAATTTGTTCAATTGGAATTCTCCTAAAAGCTGACATTTACATAAAATATCCAAATGCCAAATGTTAGCATGCATTTTTAAAACCAACATATTAGGGATATTTCCTCATTTAATTTAAATTAGATTCATATTCTATACCAGAAACAATAAGATTTGTTTGCTTCTATCAAGGGGAAAAAATATATAAAACTATTCATTCCCTGTTAAAGGCAAGCACATAGATATAAGTGCAAACCTACCAAACATGACAGTAGCAAGAAATGTTTATCACAAATAAAGCGTTTGAATAATATTATATACAATACGAATATCTACTACAGAAATGGAATGTATTCATTTACAGAATTAGCTATTAGAAAAAAATTATAAACAGAAATTAAAAAACTAAAGAGAAAGTATGATATTAATAGTCAGGAAACAATGGCCCAAGATTGAGAATTGGATCTTATTATAAAAATTATAAGTATGTAAAGCTGAAATTCCTAAAATTAATGTCTAAATCTCCATCCATAATAACCATTTAAAATGGCTAAACTAAATAGCAATCATTATTATTCATTCATTTATTTGTTCTACAAAAAATATTTAAGAAATGCTTGCCATGGTTGAGAATACTGTTCAGTAATAAATCAAGCAATGGCTTGCCCTCAATAAGTGTGATAACATTTATCTTCCTTCCTTCCTTCCTTCCTTCCTTCCTTCCTTCCTTCCTTCCTTCCTTCCTTCCTTTTATAGTTCATTCAATAATTACTTCATTCATTCAACAATTATTTGTGGATTAGCTACCAGCTATGCACTAGGCTATATTCTTGGTTTAGAGGATAGAGCAGTTACTTAAATACACAAAGTCTTGCTGTCATTGAGCTTACAGTCTACTGGGATACAGAGGTAATTAAACAAGTAAATGTTATTTTAACCAGATGAAGCTGTCATTTTTTTTTTGGGTAAAAATTTATTGGATATCAGCAATTATATATGGTTTAACCTAACATGTCCCATGGCAATCAGGGCTATGGGGAATAAAAGGGAAAGAGGAATTGGTTTGGGAGAAAGGAGTATTTATTTGCAGAGGGACTCAAGAAAGGAATTGGATAGGAAATAATTGGAAATTATTGATTAGAAGACTATTATAATAGAATTTTATGATTTGTAAGAGAGCCTTCTCTTTGCCCTGTTAAGAGAAAATTTTGAGGTATGATAGAGGTGGGAATGGCTGGAGGTTGAGAAATGGCAGAAAAAAGGCATTCCACTATTGAAGTAATGGCTTGGGTCAGGGTAGTAGCCAAAAAAGTAGTGAAAAGTGGTCAATTTTGAAATATATTTTTATAGTAGCACTAATAAGATAAACTGGCATATTGGGTATCGCTTAGGAAAGAAAGAGAAAATTGAAAAATGAGCACAAAGCTTTTGGCCTGAACAATTAGAGGGATAATATTGCCATTTTCTGAATGGAAAATACTGTGGGAAGTTGAGTTTTATGTTTGGTGATCAAGGGGTGAGCATTGGACAGTTTTGGTCACAGATCCCTAGTAGATATACAAACAGGCATGTTAAGTAGGCCATTAGACATAAGACTCTGGAAGCAGGGAGAAGTGGAGTTATAGATATAATTGTCACCATATAATGTTACCAACTGTTACCATATAATGATATTTGAAGCTATTAAAAAATGCTAGAGGAGACCTGATGAATGATATACGTAGAAAAAATGACATGACAGGACTAAACCATAGGCTTTTCCAAAATTTACATGTGGCATCAATGAGGAAAAACCAGCAAAGAACACTATAAAGGAGTTGCAAGTGAGATAGGAAGTGAGACAATATAGTATGGTGCCCCAAAACTAAGTGCAGAAAGAACCTAATGAGGGGTCGGTCAATTATGTGAAACTCTGCTAAAAGAAAACTAAGATGAAGACCAAAATTTTCCACTGTATTTAGCAACACAGAGGTCATTGATGACCTTGGTAATAAGTACATCAGTAGAGTCACTGGAATGGGCTCAAGAGGAACCTGGAGGAGACGAATGGGGACCAAGAGGAGTCAGCTCTTTTGAGGAGTTATAGGGTGGAGCAGAGAAATGAGGTTATGGCAGAGGGAATGTGGATTTGAGGAGAATTTGTTTCTTTTATTTTTTAAATTTCAAGATGGAAAATAAATAACATATTTGTATTTGATAGAAATGACTAAATGAAGAGAGAAACCTTAATGACACAGAAGAAGAGGGGATACTTGCTGAAGGGAACTCTGAGAATAGGTGAGAGGAAATCAGATTCAGTACACAGGTTGAGGAGTTCACTTGAGAGGGCATGGTCTGTTTACCCTTTCAACTGAATAGAGAGCAGAATAAACTGGACTCAGTTCTCTAAAAATGATAGCAGTAATTAAATAAGTAGCTATATTAGTTTTCTATTGCTGCCGTATCACATTACCCAAAGGACTAAATTTATTACCTTAAAGTTTCAGAGATCAGACATCCAAAATCAGTGTTACTGGGCTGTTTTGTTTCTAGAACAAGCAGAGCTGTTTTCTTTTGGAGGCTCTGAGGGGATAATCCATTTCCTTGTGTTTCACAGCTTCTAGAGGTCACAGGCATTCCTCGGCACAGGGTCTTTTCCTTATATCACTCCAAACTCTTGCTTGCATCATTACATCTCCCAATACTAACTCTATTCCTCTTGTGTCTCTATTATAACAACACTCTGACAAAATTGGGCCCACAATATAGGGATACTAAGATAATCTCCTTGGTCAATATCCTTAATTTAAGCACATATACAAAGTCCCCTTAACCGCATGAGGTGATTTATTCACAGGGTTTGGGGATTAGGGCATGGGCATGTTTAGGGGGTTTTTACTAAGCCTACCACAGTAGCTAATACCTACTGAAAATTAACCAAATGCCAGCATTTGTCCAAGAATATTAAATGTATCAACCCATTCAATCGCTAGCATAATTATTTTAGCTAGATATTACTACTATTGTACCATTTACAAATGAAGAATGTGTGACAGAGGAAGATTAAATTACTTGTCCAAGTTCACATATTAATAATTAGTAAGAGGAACAGCAATGCTTGAGTCCAGTGAGTATGACTGCAGAGCTTAGATCAGTGAAAAGGAAAACAAACAAACAAACAAAAAACCCCCACAAACATACTACTGTAAATGCATTATTGTCCTGCTTTGATATTTCTCTGTAACAAATTGTTTAATATTGCTGAGTCATAGTTCCCTGTCAGAAATATATGGAGAAAAACTCTACCTTCCAGCATTAAAAGAATTAGAGAAAAATGAAGTGACTGGCAAAGTGGATGGCAATAGTCCCTTTCATGTGTGTGTGTGTGTGTGTGTGTGTGTGTAATATTTGTGTGTATGTATACACATATGTTATGTGTGTGTATAGAATTTACCATTGGCATACTCAAACATGACAATTATTCTTCAAAGAATCATTTGCGGAGGAGCCAAGATGGCGGACGAGAAAAGCCGCCAGAGTGTCTCTGGAAAAAAGACAAATTTTAGAAGGAAGAGAAAAAAAAGAAGCCAGCAGAGAAACATAGATCGGGTGAGGGTCAAAAGGAGGGGTGCCTGAAACTACAGGAGACTCCACGGGAAGACGTTGTGGAGGAGAACTGGAAGGAGAGAGGTCTCGAGAGGCTTGGAGACCAGCAACAAGAGTAGGTGGAACAGTTAACTTCCCCCTGCCTCACATCTCGGACTGCTGGTGGGCTCCTGAGTGGTTGGGGAGACCTGCCAGCACCAGCCCAGAGACAGCTGAAGCCAGTGAGCAGAGGCCTCTTAGGACTCAGATTTGGGCTCCCAGCTCCCTCAGGGCACCTCCCTGGGTGCAGACCCAAGCCTATCAGCAGACACCATAGTACTCCATTCTCTCCTCCCCCTCCCTACCCGTGGGTGCCCAGAGAGACAATTTAGCCATCACACTAAGGCATCTCCAAGGAACAGGGCCTTTCCTTTTGGGGCCCTACAGCAGACTGAGGGGTACTCAGACTGTGAGTTCCCTACCTGCCAGCCCTCCCAGGTGCTACTTGCCTGGGGACTCCAGGAGAGTGGGGCAAATCCCGAGGTGGAGTGAAATCTATCCAGCTTGGGCACCCTGTAGGTGATTCAAGACCAGCACCCCTTCCCCTGGCAGGGTCAGGGATTGATCTCCAGGGTCCAGGGGACAGGCCTACAGACCAGACCCTGTACACCCAGGGCAGGATTGTACTGCCCCAGGGCACAGAAGAGAGATCTGTGAATGAGCTTACTGAGGAGTGTGTGCCTTCAGGGGTAGATCAGCATGCCAGAGCGGCAACCCTCCTCCCAAAAGAGGGCTGTGCACCCAGCTCACACTACGATCCTGGGTAGGGAACATCCCGGCCCACATCACAGCCAGGGGAGATTCATTGGCCTGAGGTCCCACTTGCTGGCAGAGGCCCGGGAGAGGCCACAGAGAGGGGGAGATTAGAGGGGAGCGAGACCTGCTCCAGAGTGCAGGTCTTGGACAGCCCCAGCCCCCAAGCCCAGACTTTCGGCTGAGTGGAGCCATTTGAGCCTCTACCAGCAGCTTTGCACAGAAACAAAGAGTAGACCTTTGACCCTGCTAACAGGAGTTGTGGAGCCTGAGGGCAGGCTTACCCAACCCAGCCCCACCCAGACTCACTCCCCCCATGGAGGTGGAGAATAAGGACACATCTGGAAATCCCAGGGCCCCACCCACCACCCGAGGCACAAGAGGGCCTCTCCGGAGGAATAAGAGCTAGGTACAGGACCCAAAAATAGCACTGCAGCTCGCTCCTCCCTGCAAGTGCCACCTACTGACAGGGAGGTCATCCTGCACACCCTTTTACTGCATCTACTGATTCATCATAAAGAGTGTAGTCGAATCTCACCCACAAACACCACCTACTGGCTCATAGGCTAAACGGGGTGTGTCATTATCCAAATGAAAATCCAAAGGCAAGAATGAACAACTGATCGAGATAGGAAGGAACCAGTGAAAGAACTCTGGAAGTATTAAGACTCAAATGGAAAGCACATCCTCAAAGAGGAACAACAGCTCCCCAGCAATGGACATTAACCAAACTCAGAACACTAAAATGATAGAAGAAGAATTTCAAACATGGATTGTAAGAAAACTGAATGATATGCAAGAAAAAATGGATAACAAACACAAAGAAACCACAAAAAAAATCCAAGACTTGGAAGAAAAATTAACTAAAGAAATTGAAATGTTGAAGAAAAATCAAACCGATCTCCTGGAAATAAAGAAGGTATTGAGGGAACTACAAAACACCATGGAAAGCCACAAGAACAGGGTAGATCAAACAGAAGAAAGAATCTCAGAGATTGAAGACAGTTTCTTCCAATTAAACAAGTCAGTCAGAGAAATTGAGCAGAAAATTAAGAGAAAAGAAATAAGCCTACAAGAAATGTGGGATTATGTTAAAAAACTGAACCCGAGGGTGATAGGGGTTCCGGAAGGTGAAGAAGAAAACACTGAAGGGCTGGATAAGCTATTTGAAAAATTGATAGAGGAGAATTTTCCAGGCCTTGCTAAAAATCTAGATATACAGGTACAAGAAGCTCAACGGACCCCAGGGAGATTCAATGCAAATAGGAAGACACCACGTCACGCGGTCATCAGATTGACCAAAATAGCCACTAAAGAGGCCCTTTTACGAGCTGTAAGGTGAAAGAAACAAGTAACATACAAAGGAAAGCCCATCAGAATAACTCAAGATTTCTCAACTGAAACCCTACAAGCAAGAACAGACTGGGGACCCATTCTCACTCTTCTGAAACAGAATAATGACCAGCCTAGAATCTTGTACCCTGCTAAACTAAGTTTCATTTATGAAGGAGAAATGAAGACATTCTCAGATAAGCAAAGACTGAGGGAATTCACCAAGACAAGACCAGCTCTCCAAGAAGTACTCAAAACAGATTTGCACAAGGATCAGCACAATAAACACTCTCAAATGTGAAACCACTGAAAAGTTAAAGATCAAAGGCTAGATTCCAAAATGGCTCAAGAGACAAAACAACAAAATGCAACCCAACAGAATGAACAGTAATTCACCCCGCTTATCGGTTCTCTCAATAAATGTGAATGGTTTGAATTCCCCTCTCAAGAGACACAGACTGGCCAAATGGATAAAAGAAAAAAAACAAGCCGAGCATCTGCTGTCTCCAGGAAAAGCATCTAACCTGCAAGGATGCATTTAGACTCAACGTAAAGGGGTGGAAATCAATATTTCAAGCAAATGGAAGCCAAAAGAAGGCTGGTGTGGCAGTTTTGATCTCAGATAATTTGGTTTTTAAATCAACAAAAGTAATGAAAGACAAAGACGGTCACTATATAATGGTGAAGGGTACAGTTCAACGAGAAGACATAACAGTTCTAAATATGTATGCACCCAACTTAGGTGCACCCAGATTCATAAAGCAAACTCCACTTGATCTAAACAAATCGATAGACAGCAACACCATAATAGTCAGAGACTTCAACACCCCACTGACAGCACAGGACAGATCCTCCAAACAGAAAATTAACAAGGAAATAACGGACTTAAACAGAACTCTAGAAAAAATGAGCCTGACTGACATTTACAGGACATTCTACCCAAAAACCACTGAATACACGTTCTTCTCATCAGCTCATGGGACATTCTCTAAGATTGACCATATTCTAGGACACAAAGCATGTCTCAAAAAATTTAAAAAAATAGATATCATACCATGAATCTTCTCAGATCACAGTGGAATAAAAACAGAAATCAACTCCAACAGAAACTCTCATCTCTACACAAAGTCATGGAAATTAAACAACTTTCTGCTGAACGATTCCTTCATAAATGAAGAAGTAAAGATGGAAATCAAAAGATTCTTTGAACTAAATGACAAAGGTGACACAAGTTATCAAAATCTGTGGGACACAGCCAAAGCAGTCTTGAGAGGAAAGTTTATTTCCATAAATGCCTACATCCAAAAGTCAAAAAGATCACACATAGACAACCTAATGAACCAACTCAAAGAACTGGAAAAAGAAGAACAGACCAAACCCAAACCCAGCAGAAGAAGAGAAATTAATAAGATCAAATCAGAACTAAATGAAATAGACGACAGGGAAACCATATGGAAGATTAACAAAAAAAAGTTGGTTCTTTTAAAAAATAAACAAAATTGACACACCTTTCACCAAACTAATGAAAAACAGAAAAGAAAAATCCTTGATAAGCACCATCAGGCACAAAAAAGGAGAAGTCACAACTGATTCCGTGGAGATTCAAGATATAATTTATGAATATTAGAAAAATTTTATGCACAAAAACTGGAAAATGTGGAGGAAATAGACAAATTTTTAGAAACACACAGCCTCCTTAGGCTCAGCCAGGAAGAAATAGAATTCTTGAACAGACTAATATTAAGGACCAAAATTGAAAAAGTAATAAAAAACATTCCAAAAAAGAAAAGTCCCAGAACAGACGGTTTCACACCCGAATTTCACCACAACTACAAAGAAGAACTGGTGCCTATCTAGCAGAAATTATTCCACAGCATTGAGAAGGATGGATTCCTCCCCAACACATTTTATGAAGCCAACATGACCCTGATACCAAAACCAGGAAAGGATGCATCAAAAAAGGAAAATTACAGACCAATATCTCTTATGAATATAGATGCAAAAATTCTCAACAAAATTCTAGTTAACTGAATCCAGGTGCTTATTAAGAAAATAATCCATCATGACCAAGTGGGCTTCATTCCAGAGATGCAGGGATGGTTCAACATACGCAAATCTATAAACGTAATTCACCACATAAACAGAAGCAAAAACAAAAACCATATGATTCTCTCAATCGACGCAGAAAAAGCATTTGACAAAATTCAACACCCTTTTATGACAAGAACGCTTAACAAAATAGTCATAGATGGGGCTTACCTAAAAATGATACAAGCCATTTATGACAAATCCACAGCCAACATCATACTGAATGGGGAAAAACTGAAAGCATTCCCACTTAGAACTGGAACCAGACAAGGTTGCCCACTATCTCCACATCTATTCGACATAGTGCTGGAAGTCCTGGCCACAGCAATCAGGCAAGAGAGCAGGATTAAAAGCATACAAATGGGAACAGAAGAGATTAAACTCTCACTATTTGCTGATGACATGACATTATATCTGCAAGACCCCATGGATTCAACCAAGAAGCTCCTGGAATTGATAAATTAATTCAGTAAAGTCTCAGGATAAAAAATCAATACACAAATCAGAGGCTTTCGTATATGCCAACAGCAGTCATACCGAGAACCTAATTAAAGACTCAATTCCCTTCACAACAGCAAAAAAGAAAATAAAGTATCTAGGAATATATTTAACTAAGGAGGTAAAAGACTTCTACAGGGAGAACTATGAAACATTGAGGAAGGAAATAGCAGAGGATGCAAACAGGTGGAAATCCAAACCATGGTCGTGGATTGGCAGAATCAACATCGTTAAGATGTCTATACTACCCAAAGTGATCTACAGATTCAATGCAATCCCTATTAAAATACCAACATCATTCTTCACAGATGTAGAAAAATTAATTTTACGCTTTGTATGGAAGCAGAGAAGACCCCACATAGCAAAAACAATTCTAGGCAATAAAAATAAAATGGGAAGTATCAATTTACCAGACTTCAAACTTTATTATAAGGCTGTAGTGATCAAAACAGCTTGGTACTGGCACAAAAATATAGCCATTGACCAGTGGAACAGAACTGAGAACCCAGATATATAACCATCCACATGTAGCCACCTAATCTTTGACAAAGCAGAAAAAACATACACTGGGGAAAGAATCCTTATTCAATAAATGGTGCTGGGAAAACTGGATAGCCACATGTAGAAGACTGAACCAGGATCCACACCTTTCACCTCTCACAAAAATCAACTCACGCTGCGCAACAGATTTAAACCTGAGAAGTGAAACTATTAGAATTCTAGAGGAAGACGTTGGAAACACTCTTCTAGACATTGGCCTAGGCAAAGAATTTATGAAGACCCCAAAGGCAATTACAGCAACAACCAAAATAAATAAATGGGACCTGACCAAATTATAAAGCTTCTGCACAGCCAAAGAAACTGTCACAAGAGCAAACAGACAACCTACAGAATGGGAGAATATTTTTGCATGCTACAAATCTGATAAAGGGCTGATAACCAGAATCTACTTAGAACTTGGGAAAATCAACAAGAAAAAAATCAAAGAACCCTATCAAAAAGTGGGCAAAGGACATGAACAGAAACTTTTCAAAAGAAGACAGAGTAATGGCCTAAAAACATATGAAAAAATG
>RJWJ010017014.1:13751-33741 GCA_004363605.1 Indri indri
ATGAAAAAATCCTCAACATCTCTAATCATCAGGGAAATGCAAATCAAAACCACAATGAGATATCACTTCTCTCCAGTGAGACTGGCCTTTATCAAAAATTCCCAAAACAATAAACGTTGGTGTGGATTCGGAGTGATAGGAACACTCATACACTGCTGGTGAGACTGCAAACTAGTGCAACCTCTGTGGAAGACAATATAGAGATACCTTAAAAAGATACAAGTTGAAGTACCATTCGATCCAGCAATCCCATTACTGAGCATCTACCCAAAAGAACAAATGATACTCTATGAGAAAGACACCTGCACCCGAATGTTTATAGCGGCACAATTCACAATTGCAAAGATGTGGAAACAACCCAAGTGTCCATCAATACATGAGTGGATTAATAAAATGTGGTATATGTATACCATGGAGTACTATTCAGCTTTAAGAAACAATGGTGATATAGCACCTCTTGTATCCTCCTGGATAGAGCTGGAATGCATTCTACTAAGTGAAGTATCCCAAGAATGGAAAGACAAGCACCACATGTACTCACCATCAAATTGGTATTAACTGATCAATACATAAGTGCACATATGAGAATAACATTTGTTGAATGTTGGGCAGTGGGGGAGGGGGAGGGGGAGGAGGGAGGAGGGGATGGGTATATGCATACGCAAAGAGTGCAATGCGCACCATCGGAAGGATGGACATATTCGAAACTCGGACTTAGGTGGGGTGGTGGGGATAAGGGCAACACACATAACCTAAACATCTGTACCCCCATAATATGCTGGAAAAAATATATATATACACACATATATATAAAAAAATAAAGAAAGAAAGAAAAAAAGAATCATTTGCAAAACTGCCGCCTTCTAAACTGATCTGATCTGACTATTCATAACCTTTACAGTTAGTAAGAATTTTCTAGCTTGTCTCTGATCAAAATTATGCTTTCTCTTATTTCTGAAGGTCTCATGAAGAAAATGAGGTATTAATCTCTAATATCATGGTTACCTGTGCTATATGAGTAGATGGAGCATGTCATGACTTCCATGACTGAGCCTAGTGGGAACAAATGCAATATTGAGTAGCAGGAACTTGTCTTTATAATAAAATATTAAACCCATAGCTTTCATTCAAAAATGATTTTGAGAATGGATTTGAATTGAATGCAACTGAAATGAACTGAATTTAGGTGGTTGAAATACGACAGTAAGGGTTCCTTTCTTAATTTATTCAACAAACCTCTAAGGAAAGGATACAAAGGTGGATCAAATATAGTCCTTGCTTTCAAGGGACCGGTGAGGAGAGTGAAGTAGTGAATTAGCAATGATAGTACAGTGTGATTAGTGCAATGATGATTAAAATGATGCACATGGAACTATGGAAACAAAGAATAGGGGAGTTATATCATTGGCAAGATAAAGCAGGATGAGAAAAGCCCTACTGTACACAGATGCTTAACTGGAGTTTTAAGAGATGATTTGACATCAAGATGAAGTGCAAAGAGTAGTCAAAAAACATTCCAGAAACAAAAATAAGCACAAAGGGGAGAATAGCCTTGATAATATCAGGCGAAATGATCTGAAGGCTGCTGCCTGCCACACACACTAGCCCCGCCCTCCCATGTGAATTGATACAATTATAATTACTGTGACACAGCACTACAATGACTCTGATGTCTCCCATATACAGAATTAATACCAATTGTTACCTTATTGTAAATATATGTGTAAACTGTGAATTAGCATTCACATTCCATTTATTTATCATCATATTACAACCCAGAACATATACTATGAACCATAAAACCTGTTTGAAAAAAATTACCTTTTAATTTCAAAATAATTCTTATGTATTTATTATTAAGAGTACTTAAACGTTTATCACTGATTTTCTTTCATAAAATAATTTCTTATTTTAGTGGCTCCAGATAGGATCTATTCACTTTGACACACATTTTAACTGTTAAATGTTATTTTTCTATTAAAATTCATAAAGCCAAGGAAAACTTCAATTCAACACAAGCTAAATGTCTTACCTCCCACCTGTCATCTGTACAGAGCATATAATTTCCCTAAAATTATGCAAAAATTAGCTAATTAAGATTTAATTTCTAATCCTTGCTCAGTTAAACTAGTGACATATGCAAATTGCCTGCTGAGCCCTTAAAATTTTTGAAGCGAATGATAAACAAAATTTCTTTTGAATTTAAAAAAATGTAAAGAATACTGTGATCGACACAATACAGTGGTAGATAGTTGGATAAATGCTCACTCTATAGTTTTATTAGAAGCAAAATTGGGCATAGTCACGAAAAGCTGATGACGTACATGCATAAACATGTGAATTATGTCTCAAGGATCATAAACATATTAGGGCAACAAGAAACTGACAATGGACCTCTAAAAAGAGAAGATATTCCAACTCATTTATGAAATTACAAGAATTTCTATAGGTTTTCTAAAACATTGAGTCACCGCTTTTTGCCTGAAAAAAAAATCCTGTTCAATGAGAAACAGAAGACTAAGTACTACTTTTCAGGGAATTACTTGAAATTACTCAGTAGCACTGAATTTTCTTAAGAAAGGGTCAACAAATATTAACACCGTTCCTTAAGTCACATGGTTTGTGTACGTTGTACGGCTTGTAATCTGGACCCAAATTATTCTAGTTGTTTTTTCGAATTATTCTGTGTTAAGGTAGCTGTGTTGGTATTGTGTAAAAGTAGACTGAGAAGAAAGATACATTTTGCATGCATGTGTGTGCATTCATGTCTGTGTAGGGGGGATAAAGATATCCCATAGATGAGTTCATATAAATATAACGCTAGCTGATTTTTCAAATGCTATAGTTGAACACACAGGGGGACTAAAGGGAGCCATGTTAAGCACATCCTAAAAAATCTTTAGAGAAATTTGTCTACTGAAAAACACTGTACATACTTATATTGTAACATGAAACAATATTGTTTTAAATTGTTGAATATTATATTTTAAGGATCCCAAAATGATACGAAAAGTTCTCATTTGTCTAGTACATAAAATAGAGCAAATGCTCTGCCAAATCTTTTACATATGTTGTTTGGGTACAGTTTTGGATTTCTGATCTCCAGAACTATAAATCTATATTGTTTTAAGCAAGTTAGTTTATGGCAATTTATGACAGCAACAATAGGAAAGAAATATGGCTTCTTATTGTCATCATTACTGCTACTATTTATAGAGAACAAAGTCATTTTACAGCTGAACTGGGTAAGCTCTATGCTTATCTCTGGAATTGGCTGGTGTCTGATTTTGACTTCTGGCCATGAAAGAGTAGTGAGATTGGTCATGTTCTTGTTAAAACACTTACAACTTTGACTCAAATGGTACAAATGCAATTTATGTGTCCAAAATATTTGCACTCCTGTAATATTCTGAAATAAAATTTTAAAAAATTTTAAAAAAAAGAAATTCCACTAGGGGCTGCCAAGGGTCATTTTATTTCTGATGGATTAATACGGCACAACTTATTAGACAGCCTGGCTTGGCTACGTGACAAGAGGGGTAGAAAACCCACTGGAAATTTCTACTTTGAGTTCTTTTGAAGCCAAGATTCACAGCACAGTTCCTGGAGGTTCAGTCTGTACACAAAGGGTTTCCATGTATGAATAAGGATCCTAAGGATCTTAAGCCTGGATGTTTCCCTACCAATGATGCCTTCCTGCACTATCTTTCTATTACTATAAATATTCCTTGTCTTTAAATAAAAGGTTTATGCGTGTATACTTGGTGGAGTCTTGCAAATTCTTTCAAATATCCAAATTTGATAAATTATTGTACTGTTACAATATCCTCTGCATGTTCCAAGTTTCCAAATTAGGTTCTAGAGATTGCACCAACTATACCACAATGTCTTGTTACAAGCATTCTTAGATATTTTAAAGAATTTTGTTATGAGACATCCTGTTACTTACAGTAGTATATCAGTTTTTGAAATTTTATTTCTTAAATGCTTACATTCCCTAAACGATTTCTCTAAATGCATTGTATACTGAACATTGTGTTGAGCAACCTGCAAGAGAATTGATTGAATTACTCCTATAAATACACACACACACGCAAATATACATAATCTCACAAAATACAGCTTTTAACATCATTTTCATCATTGGTTTATATTGTATAAGTATACTTTCTTTTAAATGCTCATTAGAATTCTTCAGAGGACCCTCAAAACAATTGCCAATGTGGCAGATTAGCAAACATGCAAAGAGCCCACTTGCTATGAAGTGCATTTCATGTTATAGCAGAGGGTAATCAACCAGAAATTAATCCTATTCATGTTGTGACTCATATAACTGTAAAGTGAAATGTGATCTTGACATTGGGAATTAGAGTTGCCTGCAATCGTGCAGGAGTAATGCTATTCAAGTGACACCATTTTGTGAGGTTCCAATTAGTTCACACTATAGGGGGCTTTATGATGACAAAAGCATGAGTCAAGCCAATATCAGAGGGTTATAAAAACAGAACTGTTTCAAGGAATCAATCAACTACTCCCTCTTTGCTCATCATTGAGTTTAGATATCACTCTCCAAAGTTGATTAACATGGAGTCTTGTGAAGGTTTGGCTCTCAGATGTTGAGTCTGCTGATCTTTCATTTTTTTATGCTTCCTCCTATACCACAGGCTCCTTTTATTATACTATAATGATCAAGGCATTAAGAATTCCTGCAGGAATAATGATCAGAGGAAGGGAATTGAGTGTACAAGAAGAAGTTGCTAGTTATTAGCCCTCATTGACCATTCATTCTTGAAAAATATGCTCAAAGTCTTATTGCTTTTGAATTAAACAGATGGCAGAAATGCCGAATCAAATCAAACCCAAACAAAACACCTCCCCTTCATTTAAAACTTCTCATGCATTAAATTACCAGCAAGTTTGATTATACTCGCTACGAACTAGGCTATAGCAGGTACATTAATTCATTTATTAATTCACATGACAAAAATTTAACTGAGTGTTTGCTATATGCCAAGCATTGTGTTGGATGATACTAATACAACATAAATGATAAATCTAGCATTTATAAAACTTTATATATGTTGAGTCTTAAGACTATGATATAAATAGCATTCTCCCTGGAAGTAGAATTGTCTTTCCACTGAATTTACATCTTTCATTAAAAACAAATTTTAAAAATCACTTATTTATTTACATGGTTGTACATGAAAACATCATTTATAGTAGAGAAAAATATAAACATAAAGTTGAAAGACTAATTAAATTATGATGTAACCTATGATAGAATAGTATGCAGCCATCAAAATCCTGTTGTTCAAGAGTATTAATGATAAAATCCTCAATATTAAATGTTCAATTTAGAAACAGCATATCAAATGATTATGACTCATATTTTAATTGAAAGTACATGTCTAAAACATGATTTGGAAAAAATAAACAATAGTAATTTAATATATGCCTAGAGAAAGGATTTGGAAAAAATGAACAACGGTAATTTAGGGTACTAGGGTTTTGAAAGGCAATTCATTAATAAGTATAAAAATCTTTAAAGATGTCCATATCATTGGACCCAGAAATTTTATGTCATCAGGGTATTATTTACCATTTTGAAAATCAAGAAAAATCTGACTGTAAGTGGGTAATGGGTAAAAATGTATGTAGACATTCAAAACAGTGAGTGAATAATTTTAATCACATGAGAAAGACAAATTAGCATAATGGTAAGTGAAACCATCAAAATGTTTTCATCCATGTAGATACATATACATACATGTCAGTAGTATGACCTGAACCTATGACCAAAGATTTAAATATATCCTTGAGATCTGCAGAATCAAAATTAACACTATTTTCATGTCTAGAAGAACAATGAGGTCCTCTCTTAGACAAGAAGATGCAAGATAATTCTGTCAATTTCAAAGTGTTTTACACATAGGAAGAAGATACTTTAATATTTTAGCTAAGGACATACAAAAGTTAAACAAAATATTTGGCAGACTGACTGCATTGAAAACTTTTTGTTTAGATTATGGTCTTGAGCTACGTAACTTTTGAGTAATATAAGACAATCATATATATAATAAAGTCATTTAGTCAGTAGACTTGGTGGCCTTTTCAATAAATATCTTATTGGAAAAATAATTCTTTGTTCACAAGAGGTAGGCCCTGAGCTGGATTCAGAAAATTTAATTGCAAGTTGCCAATTTTGCGATCAATTTATCACTTGGCCAAAATGTTCCTCTGGACATATGACCAAGCTCTGCTTCCCCATAAGCAAAATGAGAATAACAATACCACATCAAAGAATTCTTATAAAAGCTTAAAATCAAATAAAAATGAATATAGTATTTAAAGTCTAAAATGCTATACAAATCAAAAATTATTTTTCATTATAGAAAAATCATAGTGGTAGAAAATACATTTATTATTTTCATGAAACTTAGAATTTAGACAGAGAAGCAAAGTGTATATTAAGAAAATCAACAAAATAAAAGTGAGAATGAATACACAGTATAGATGCAATAAGAAAAAAATGTTAAATTGATTTTCAGGAAAAGAAATATGATTCCGTCGTTTAAAATACCATTGGACAAGTACTGTGGTAACTTGAAATATAACACTGAAATGTACTTGAAATATAACACTGACTTCAGCACATAACAATTTTGAGACATGCCACAGTGAAGATGAATATATTAATACATTGATTACCATTGAGTTTGTAGGTAGTTCAATGGGGTTACAGAGAGCTTCACAATTATGTATGTCCAGGGTTTTGAAGCATGAACAGAGTTTATCAGGCAGGAAAGAGGAGAAGCGGAGAAAGTTTATTTCAGGCAAAGGAAACAACATCTGTAAAGGCAGAGAAGTAAGACATTGCTTGGCATATTTGAGGATTTTTGTGATCCATTTCCCCAGTACTTCATGTTAAGCAAAGTTCACAGATGGATTCTGAAACACTGGAGGGTGGATAAATTCCAGAAAAAATAGAGAAGAAACCTTGGATTCGTGCTCTACACTTTGATATCTCCATTTTATGGTCATGCTTTTTTCCTGTTATGTATTAATGTGTTTCTCTATGCAATAAAATGTTAATTAAGAATCGATATGTTTAAGGTGGAGATGCCATGACGGTTAGATTGGTTTTCCAGCAAATAATTTTCACTTTAAGTGATGCTACATGAAGGACAAATAATGCTTTTAATAGAATAGCTATTACAAGTTAACGAATCAATTGTGAGGGATCTCAAAATGACAGCAAACTTTTCCTTTTCAGAACCTGATGACCACATAGTCCCAGATAAAAAGTTCTCAAGTTGTATTGCTTCCTTTGATGTTTTGGTAGTTTGTTTTCCCACTGGTGTTTTCCTTAACAGCTTATAGTATAGGCAGAACTGTCTAACAGTGCTTTGAATTCACTGGAGATCAATTAGAAGAAATAGAATCATTGTTTCTGACAGGTGTATAATTGTTCTGACATTAAAAATCACTCAGTAACTCAACTGGAAAAAAAAAAAAAAACCCAAAACTAACCTTTGGGAAGAAGTCAACCATGATTTGCTGTTTTAAATTCTATTGCCAATAGCAGCAACTTTATTTTCTTTTGCATAATGAAGTTATTATTTGTTCAGATACAGATTCTTAAATTTCCCTCGGGAATATCAACAGAAGGAAAATAAATACACATTATTTTAACAGGATTTAAAAATGTGCATTGGGAAGATTAAGTGGTGTCAAATAATAATTTTACCTCAAAGAAAAGAATAGTGTTGGGAGAGTAGGAAGTGTAGGAAGAGAGACAATTTGAGTATCTAACAGCATCAATCTTAGGTGGTCACAGGGCAAACTTCTCAGGTGACGGTAATTGTGTATGTGTGTGTTTAATATTTTCCCTCAAGTTTATGGAGATCAAATCTACATACCCTGCAATTCACCACTTAAAGTACACTGTAATGCTTTTTATTTATTTTTTTTTTTTGCATATTCACAGTGTTGTCCAACCATCACCAAAATCTAATTTTAGAACATTTTTGTCCCCCCGAAAGAAACTCCCTGAAAGAAAGCCCTTAAGGAGTCACTCCCATTCTTTGCTCCTCAGCCAACCCTAAGCAACCACTAATTTACTTTTTGGAGATTATAAATTTTTAAAAGTGCAGAAAGGTAAAAAATAATGGTAAATTTTTGTAAAGCCTGTATGTGAGTCCAACTTCATTCTTTTGCATATGTTTATCCAGCTGTCTAAGTACCAGTTGTTGAAAAGAGAAATCTTTACCCATTCAATAATCTTGATACTTTGTCAAAAAACAATTGATCATAGACATATGGGTTTATTTCTGTGCTTTCAATTCTAATCTATTGATCTATATATTTATTCTTATTTCAGTATCATACCATCTTTATTACTGTATCTTTGTAATAAGTTTTGGATTCAGAAAACGTGAGCGCTCTAATTTGTTCTCTTTTGTCCAAGTTGTTTTCACTATTCTTGATCCCTTGCATTTATACACAAATTTTAGAATTACTTTGTCATTTTCTGCCAAAAAGCCAACTGGGATTCCAATAAGGACTGTGCTGAATCAGCATAGCTGAATTTAGAGAATATTGGCTTCTTATAAGATTAAATCTCCAATCCATGAACATGGGGTGTCTTTCCATTTATTTCAATCTTCTTTACTTTCTTCCAACAATGTTTTGTAGTTTTCAGTGTAAGAGTTTTATACTTACTTTGTTAAACTTATAACTAAATATTTTTATTACTTTATTGCTATATAAATGGAATTGTGTTTTCTTAATTTCATTTTCAGAATATTTATTGCTAATGTATATAAATATAATGGATTTTCATATTTCGAGCTTGTGTCTTTTAACCTTGCTAAAATTGAATATTAGTTCTAATCATCTGTTAGTCAATTATTTAGGATTTTCTCTGTCCATAATTATGTCAAACTCTAATAAGGATAGTGTTACTTTTTCCTTTCCAATCTAGATTCCTTTTCTTAAACTTACTTAATTCCCCTTATTAGAACCACCATTAAAATGCCCAATACAAAATAGTAGACATGCTTATTTTATTCCTAATGCCAGGAGGGAAAACTTTCAGTCTTTTACAATTAACTAAGATGATAGCTGTGGGTTTTTTTTGGATGCCTTTTATCAAGTTGCAGAAGTTCCCCTCTATTCTGAGTTTTTGAGTGTTTTTATAACAAAATGGTAGTGAATTTTGTCAAATGCTCTTTCTGTGGCCATTGAGATAATCATGTGATTTTTTTTTCATTTATTCTATTAATATATTACATTGATTGATTTTCAGATGCTATACTAACCTTACATTGCTGGAATAAATCCAATTTAGTCATGGTGTATTATTCTTTTATAATAATATATCGCTGGAATTGCTTTTTAGTATTTTCTTGGTAATTTCTTGCATATATATTCATAAAGGATCTTACTTAGTCTTTTTATTTTCTTTTTTGTGATATGTTTGTCTGCTTTTGGTATCAGGGTAACACTGGCCTCACAGAGTGACTTGCAAGATGTTTCCTCTTATATATTTTGAAAGAGTTTGAGAAGAAATGGTATTAATCTTGCTGTAATGTTTTGTAAATTTCACCAGTGAAACTACCTGAGCCTGTAATTTTTTGTATGGGAGAATTTTTGCTTAAGAATTCGATATCATGACTTTTTATAGGTCTATTCAGAATTTTTTATTTTCTGTTGATGTAATTTCAGTAGTTTGTTTCTTTCTATGATTTTTTTCATTTTACCCGTTATCTAATGTGTGGCATAAAGTTGTTAATAATGTTCTTTTATAAAATAAAAATAATTAATTATCTTCAGTAGGTAGTTATATCTCCTATTTCATTCCTGACTTTAATAATTTGAGGCTTTTCTCCTTTCTTCCTGAGCAGTGTAGCTGAAAGTTTACTAATTTTGCTGATCTCTTCAGAGAACAAAATTCTTGCTTTATTTTTCTACTGTTGTTCTTTTCTCTATTTCATTTATTTCTATTCTAATCTTTATTATTTTCTTTCAGTTTATTGTGTCCTGTGTTTAAGTGTCTTAATGGAGAGGGTTAAATTATTGATTTCAGATTTTTTTTTTAAGCATTTGCAGCTATAATCTCCCTCTATGTACTGCGTTAGCTGTATGTCACAAGTTTGTTATTTTGTGTCATCACTTTTATTCATCTTAAAGTATTTTTTAACTTCCCTTGTGATTTCTTTTTTGACTCCAGTTATTTAAAAGAATATTGTTTAGTTTTCACATATTTGAGAATTTCACACATTTCTTAAAATTAATTTTTAATTTCATACAATTGTGGCTGTAAAACATACTTTGAATACTTTTAATCCTTTTGAATATATTGACATGTGTTTTACGTCCTAACAAATGGTCTATCTTGGAGAATGTTCTGTTGGTACTTGAAAAAAATGTGTAGTTTGCTCTTCTTAGATGGAGGATTCTATAGGTTAACTCTAGGTGTTATGTAGCATTTTTCAAGTTCCATTTTCCTTATGGATCTTGTGCCTAGATTTTCTATCAAGTATTAAAAATGAGGTATTGATGTTTCCAACTATTATCGTGACATTATCCATTTCTCCCTTTAAGTCTATCAGTTTTGTTGCTGGAGATGTGAGTGAAAATTTGGTATCTTTTTTGTTCCTTACTCAAATAAACTTTGCTCCCACCTACATCCTTTGTGCTGTTATTGTGAAATATATTACATTTTATATGTTATAAGCCCAAGTTTATAATTAGGTATGCATTATTTCATACAACTGCATTTAAAATCAGTTAAGAGAAGAAATAAACATTTATGCTTTTTTTGTGTGTGTGTAATTACATAAATAGGTGTATTGATGCTTTTTGTTTTTTGAGGTGTATTCAAATTATTGTCTGGAGTCAAATGCATTCAGCCTAAACAAATTCTCTATTAATTCTTGAAATTTTGGTTTATTTACAATGCTTTCAATTTTTGTTCATCAGGGAATGTCTTTTTTATTTTTATTTATTTATTTATTTATTTTATTTCAAAGCATTATTGGGGTACAAATGCTTTGGTTACATAAATGGCCTTTGCATTGCCTGAGTCAGAGCCACATGCATGTCCATGCCCCAGACAGTGCACACCACATCCATAAGGTATGAATTTAGCTATCCTCTCCTCCCCCTTCCAACATGCCTGCCACCCTATGAATGTTACTTCACATGTACACATTAGTGTCAATCAATTAGTACCAATATAATGGTGAGTACACGTGGTGTTTGTTTTTCCATTCTTTTGATACCTCACTTAGAAGAATGGGCTCCAGCTCCATCCAGGATAATACAATAGGCAGTTCACCATTTTTTTATTGCCAAGTAGTACTTCCTGGCATACATATACCACATTTTATTAATCCACTTATGTATCGATGGGCATTTGGGTTGTTTCCACATCTTTGCAATTGTGAATTGTGATGCTTTAAACATCCGAGCTCAGATGTCTTCTTTATAAAAGGTATTTTTTTCCTTTGGGTAGATACCCAGTAGTGGGATTGCTGGATCAAATGGTAGTTTTACTCTTAGTTCTTAGAGGTATCTTCATATTACTTTCCACAGAGGTTGTGGTAGTTTGCAGTCCAACCAGCAGTGTATGAATATTATATCTCTCCATATCCATGCAACATTTGTTGTTTTGGGGACTTTTTGATAAAAGCCATTCTCACTGGAGTTGAGTGATATTTCATTGTGGTTTTTATTTGCATTTTCCTGATGATTCGAGATGTTGAACATTTTTTCATGTTTGTTTGCCATTAGTCTGTTTCTTTTTGAAAAGTTTATGTTTATTTCCTCTGTCCACTATTTAGTACAATTGTTTGACTTTTTCTTGCTGATTTTCCTGAGTTCTATAAAGATTCTAGTTATTAGTCCTTGATCAGATGTATAGCATACAAATATTTTCTTCCATTCTGCAGGTTGTCTATTAGCTCTAATGATTGTTTCCTTGGCTGTGCAGAAGCTTTTTAATTTGATCAGGTCCCATTTATTTATTTTTTTTGTTGCCATGATTGCTTTTGGGGTCTTCTTCATAAATTCCTTGCCTAGGCCAATGTCTGTAAGAGTTTTTCCAGCATTTTCTTCTAGAATTCTTATGGTTTCACGCCTTAGGTTTAAGTCTGTTATCCAAAGTGAATTGATATTTTGAGAATTGAGAGGTATAGATCTAATTTCAGTCTTCTACATGTGGCTATCTAATTTTCCTGGTACCATTTATTGAATAGGTATTCTTTTCTCCAGTGTATATTTTTGTCTGTTTTGTCAAAGATCAGATGGTTTTATGAGGATGAGTACTGGGAAGGGTCTCTGGTCTTCTTGGCTGGCCTGTGCTGGTGTGGAACCTCTGTCTTATGAACAAGTTGGGGAGATGGCATTCAGATTCAGAGCAAAAGAATTCTTGGCTTTCCACACCTGGAGTAGAGATTCCACTTTATGACTAAAGCCTTTGTTGTTGGTGGTGTTAAGAGGTGACCTGAGGGGAAGGGTGACATAGTCCTCTCAGCTGCATCTACTCCATCTCAGATAGTGATTCTGCAATGTGAGGCTAGCGTGAATGAGAAATGCAAGCAGCATGCCCCTCTTGAGGTGAGCCCACAGCCCCAGACTGGTATCTGGGGGGAGAAGAAGCTCTGCTTTCTTGGCTATACCTGTCTGAAGTAAAATATCTAGAGATGGGGGACAGTGGTAATGGAGTGGGTCATGCCACATATTCTCACTGTTCTCAGCAAGATTTAGTAGATTTTGTTGAATGAATGCTCTTTTACTCGTTGGATACATTTAGTACACATTCCAGTGACTTTAAATGATTGTTTTCAGAATAATTTACATCAGTTAAAATCGTTATTTTCCTGGAAAGAGGATTTGCCAAGCTCCTTACTCCCTCATTCTGGATGTCCTTCCTCTCTTAAGAGATTTCTTTTAAGAGAATCGGCTTATATGCATCTCGTAGGCATTAGTAGTAGACATGATGTAACCCTAGGAATTTTTACTTTTCAAGGTCGGGAGACAAGGATAATATTTATTATATATATCTGTACCAGATACTGTGCTAAATAACTTACATTTAAGCCTTTACATTTGCTCCTTGAAACAATACACTACAATATTACTCACAACAATATTATTTTCTTTAGTAGCCACTGAGCTTTAGTAGCCACTGAGCTCTAAATGGTGGTTCCAAAAACTCAGAAGAGTTAAACACAGTCATTGTTTAAATTCTTTTATGCTAGGCATTATGGTTACAAAAGCTTGTTGTAGCATTAGAAAGGATTTCACTTATTGCTTTGGCAGCCATACCAGACATTGCTAACTCAGTATTCCAAGCTTTCTTCTTGAGCCTGAATATAGCCTCAATATTCTTCTCAACCTACTTATCCATAAATTCTATTCTCATAGATACTATTCTGTTTTAGAGAGTTTATCATATCTAACCCACAACAGAGATGGCCAGAGGGAATGCTGCTTATGCATGGCTGCGACTTAGATTTCAAAATCATATCTATATGTAGGAACTCATATGGAAACATTATACCATTTTTATAATTGTATCATGAGGAAAAGTGACATGGTCTAAATGCCAGCTTTAGAGTCAGATTAATCTTGGTTTAAATCTTGCTTTTATTCTTTTCTAGTTGTGGAACCTAGAAGAAGTAATTTGACTTTCTAAACCAATTTCTTTATGTGGCATCTACTTGCCTTTTTGTTCTCAAGTTTCATTACTCTCCCCTTGGTACCTAAGTTCCTATTACAGGTGAACAATTTATAGATCTTTTAATGAGTATATTGTTTCATATATTTGTTTTATATGCCTCTTTGTTCTTACTTTGTGAATTGTCTTTCCTCTTTGCTAGAATTTGGACATATTCTTCCATATTCAAATTAAGCATTAACTTCTCTGAAACCCAGTAAAGATGATAACTTCTTTCATTTTTTTCTCACCATAACGTCTTATATAGACTTCTTATTACAAATACTAATTTGCAATTCCGTTTCCTTGAAATATAAGAATCTTATTGAAAATAGGGACTTTCCTCTTTACATAACATCAAGTCTGCCATACGTAAGTATTGAACAAATGTTTGCTGCATTGGACAGAACTAAATCAAGAGTTCCAGAAACATACTCAGAAGCAAAGGTCAAATAAAGTTGTTTTTCTTCATAATGAGTATATATGAATTCTCTGCTTAAGAAACACAGGTCTAAGTTGGCAAGTCAGAATGATTATGTCTTTTCCAGGTCACTGGATCAGGATGGAAAAGAACATGCACTCTTTAGCAAATGTAATTATTGCTCCTAAATCAAACTTTGCTTCTGAGCCTGAATTTATGCTGATCCTCTACCTTAAAAAGTTATCATGACCTATTCTACTTTCCCAGCTTCATCCGTTGCTCCTACCTCTTTCATTCCATGTTGTAGCAACACAAAATTCTCTCTCATATTTCCATGAATTTCTGTCTATGCTGTTACTTCTGTCAGGAATACCTTCCACCTCTATCTTATCTACCTGGCAAACCTGAAATTTATTCTATGAAGCTCAGTTAATCTACTTCATCTGTGAAGTACTTCCTGACTTACACAAGCCAGTTTAGGGATTTTGTTCCTTTTGTTTCCACTGGAATGTGTAGAAATGGCATGATGACACTGTAATTGATTGTGCATTTATGTAAGTTCCTTGAGGGCATAGAACGGTTATTTTATTTTTGAATTCTTAGAGCATAGCACACTTCCTGGCATACTTTGGGGGCTCAATAAATGTTTGTTAAGTTAATGAATTGTGAATTCATTAGCAGCAAGATTTTCTTACCCTTGCTTTTACTACAAATAAATATTAACCTAATCATAAAAGAAACCTAATCATAACAAATTACCTCTTCCTTTTAGGTGAAAGTTAAATGTTTGACAGTATGAAATGTATTTTTAAAAAGTCTGAATACAATTATTTTAAAGTAAGGTAATAGCATTAAGAAGGCCATTTCTAATTTGAAAACTGAAGACCTCAATTACATTAAAATCATTAATTGTAAAACATCTGTGAAGGAGTTGGGAGGAGTTTTTAGTTGTTTAGCAGTCCCTACATTGGCGTATAAAAAAGGGAAATGCTGTGGTATTAAGGAATGCTTTTGTTAGCACATGTTAATAACCATTCCACAAATATTCACTGAATGAAAGTACTAGCGTTATTACCAGTAAGTTATCTTTAACTTACTAACTGACGCAGGTGAGATGGGGTAAGAATGAGGGTGGGTTTTAGACTGGACGTAAAAGTGAATCGTCCATTTCTTTTTCATTTATTTTATGTTATTATTATTATTGTTATTATTATTTTTTTCTTTTTTTTGAGACAGAGTCTCACTCTGTTGCCTGGGTTAGAGTGCCGTGGCATCAGCCTAGCTCACAGCAACCTCAAACTCCTGGGCTCAAGCGATGCTCCTGCCTCAGCCTCCCGGCTAGCTGGGACTACAGGCACGCGCCACCATGCCTGGCTAATTTTTTCTTTTTTTAGTTGTCCGGCTAATTTCTTTCTATTTTTAGTAGAGACGGGGTCTTGCTCTTGCTCAGGCTGTTCTTGAAGTCCTGAGCTCGAGCAATCCTCCCGCCCGGGCTTCCCAGAGTGCTAGGATAACAGGGGTGAGCCACCACACCCGGCCTTCCATTTCTTTTAATAAAATAAAAAACAAAACTTTATTTAAAAATCCAGGACTGATTTTATTTAATGTAGTAATTTATTTGGGCAGTCTAATGAGGTAGCAGACTAGTATATCACATTGAATATGGATTCATTCTATTTAATTTAACCATCCCTCTACGGCTGGATATTTAGTCATTTCATCTCTGCCTATAAAGCTTTTCCAAACTTTATTGTTAATGTTCTGAATACATTAAAATGTTAGAAGTCATATTTTGAAGATAATATGGACCAACATTTAAAAATAATGAGACATTATCAGAACATTATATATTTGATAAGAATCTTGTATTCAGGCTGGGTGCGGTGGCTCACTCCTATAATCCTAGCATTCTGGGAGGCTGAGGTGGGCAGATTGTTTGAGCTCAGGAGTTTGAAACGAGCCTGAGCAAGAGCGAGACCCCGTCTCTACTAAAAATAGAAAGAAATTAATTGGACAACTAAAAATATATAGAAAAAATTAGCCGGGCATGGTGGTGCATGCCTGTAGTCCCAGCTACTCGGGAGGCTGAGGCAGAAGGATTGCTTGAGCCCAGGAGTTTGAGGTTGCTGTGAGCTAGGCTGATGCCACGGCACTCACTCTAGCCCGGGCAAAACAGTGAGACTCTGTCTCAAAAAAAAAAAAAAAAAAAAGAATCTTGTATTCAGAATATACAGGCATACCTCAGAAAAATTACAGGTTTGTTTCCAGACCACTGTAATAAAGTGAATATCACAATAAAGCAATTCACAAAATTTTTGGTTTCCTAGTACATGTAAAATTCGTTTAGACTATACTGTAGTATATTAAGCATGTAAGAACATTTTGTCTAAAAATATGTATCTGAATGAAAAATATGTTATTTCTAAAAATTCCACAATTATCGGAACCTTCAGCAAGTCATAATCTTTTTGCTGCTTGAGGGTCTGCTTCTATGTTGATGGCTGCTAAGTAATCAGGATGGTAGCTGCTGAAGGTTGGGCTGGTTGTGGCAATTTCTTAAAATAAGGCAACAATGAAGTTCACTTTGTCAACTGACTTTTCCTTTCATGAAAGATTTCTCTGTAGTGTGCAATGCTCTTTGAAAGCATTCTACCCGCACTAGAATTTCTTTTCAAAATTGTGGTCAATCTCCTATTGCTACTTTATCAAATAAGTTTATGTGATATTCCAAATCCTTTGTTATCTTTTCAACAAAGTTCACAGCATCTCCATCAGGAGTAGATTCCATATCTAAAAACCACTTTCTTTGCTCTTTCCTCAAGAAGCAACTCTTCATCCATTCAAGTTTTATCACGGGATTGCATCAATTTAGCCACATCTTTATTCTTCACTTCTAATTCCAGTTCTCTTGGTGTTCCTATCACATCTGTATTTATTTCCTCCACTGATGTCTTGAACTCTTTAAAATCATTCATGAGGGTTAACATCAACTTCTTCTAAACTCCTGTTTAATGTTGATATTTTGACTTCCTTGCATGAATCACAAATGTTCTCAATGGCATGTAAGTGATAAATTCTTTTTAGAAGGTTTTCAATTTACTTTGCCTAGTTATATCAGAGGACTGACTATATATAACAGCTATACCCTCAAAAATGTATTTCCTAAATAATACGATTTGAAAGTTTAAATTATTACTTGATCCATGGACTACAGAATGAATGCTGTGTTAGTGGGCATGAAAACAACACTGATCTCTTTGCACAATTCCATCAGAGCTCTTGGGTGACCAGGTGCATTGTCAGTGAGCAGGAATATTTTGAGAGGACTCTTTTTGCTGAGAAGTAGGTCTTAACAGTAGATGACTTTAAATATTCAGTAAACCATGCTATAAATATATATGCTGTCATCTATGCTTTGTTATTCAATTTTTAGAACACAGAATAGATTTAACATAACTCTTAAGGACTCTGAAATTTTCAGAATGGTAAATGAGCAATGACTTCAACTTAAATTTACCAGCTGCATTAGCCGCTAACAAGAAAGTCAGCCTGTCCTTTGAAGCTTTAAAGCCAGTTACTGACTTCTCCTCTCCAGCTATGAAAGTTCTATATGATATCTTCTTCCAGTAGAAAGCTATTTCATCTACATTTAAAATCAGTTGTTAGTACAGCCATATTCATCAATTATCTTAACTAGGTCTTCTGGGTAACTTGCTATAGATTCTACATTAGCATTTGCAGCTTCACCTTGCACTTTTATCTTATGGACATGGCTCCTTTCCTTAAACCTCTGCTACCTTTAAACTTTTCTTCTGTGGCTTTTCACTTCTCTTAGCCTTTATAAAATTGAAGAGAGTTAGGGACTCCCTCTGGATTAGGATATAGTTTAACAGAATGTTGTGGCTTGTTTGGTCTTCTATCCAGACTGCTAACACTTTCTCCATATCAACAATAAGGCTATTTTGCTTTCTTATCATTCATGTAAAAGTAGCACTTTTAATTTCTTTCAAGAATTTGTCCTTTGTCATCACAATCTGGCTAAGTGTTTGATGCAAGAGGCCTAGCTTTCAGCCTATGTTGGCTTTTGACATACCTTCCTCACTAAGCTTGTCATTTCTAGTTTTTAATTTAAAGTGAGAGACATGCAATTCTTCTTTCACTTGAACACTTAGTGGTCATTTTGAGGTTATTAATTGGCTTAATTTTAATATTGTCATGTCTCAGGGAATAGGGATAGTCCAGGAGAGGGAGAGAGAAAGGAGGAATGGCCAGTCAGTGAAGCAGTCTGAACACATACAATGCTTATTAAGTTCACTGTCTTATACAGGTGCAGTTCATGATACTCCAAAAAAATTACAGTAGTAACATTGAAGATCACTGATTACAGATTACAATAACAAATATAATAATAAGGAAAAAATTGAAATTTTGTGAGAATTACCAAAATGTGACCAGAGACACAAAGTAAGCACATGCTTTCCAAAAAATGTCTCCAATAGGCTTGCTAGAGGCAGAGTTTCTACAAACTTCCAATTTGTAAAAAAAATAAAATAAAAAAGAAGATGCTATATCTATGAAGCATAATAAAGTCAAGTGCAATAAAACGAGGCATGCCTGTATAAAGAACTCTTACAATTCAACAATAAAAAGACAAAAACCCAATTAAAAATGGGCAAAGGATTTGAATAGACATTTCTCCAAATAAGATTTACAAATGAATAATAAGCACATGAAAAGGAGCTCACCATCATTAGTCATTAGGGAAATGTAGATTGAAAGCATAATATACCACTTCATATCCACTAGGATGGCTATGCATTTTCAAAGATATTGGATGTTCGGCAGGAGTATAGGGGTAAACTTAGTGCATGAAATAAGTTCACATGTAATGAGTATCCAGATACTTTTGATGAGAAAACCACAGATTATAATCTGGGCCAAGGGTCACCATGCATAATAAAAAATCATTTTTTAAATTTTTTATTCTTGTCTTACAAGTAGAAAGAGCATAGACTTCAGAGTTAGACAAGCTTACAAGCAATTGCTAGCTCCACTGTTTATAATATGCATAATTTGGGATAAATTAGTTAACCTCATTAATCTCTGTTTCTTCCTCTAAGAAATGAACATAATAACATGGACATGGCAAGGGTGCTGCCGGGGTTGTATCCAATACTCTATGTGAAGTGTCTAGCAAAGTAACTGGTGTCATCATTGCTAAATATATGGTTAATTTTTGTTAAATAATCATTTCATTATTATGGCCTATTCACTAGGGTCTTTGAGAGCTGAAGGCTACAGTCTGGGTGTGGGAGCTGAGTTTCAGTTAAGATAGGAGCGAGATCTCACATAGAAAAGCTGTGGGACTCAAGTATTGAGCCTACCTTCAGCCCCATCCACATCTCAACTCACAGACACTTCTCAACCGTGACTCAATCCTCCCAAGAAAGGGAATGGAGGATTTTCCCTGGGTAAACTCACATAGTTGCTGATGATTAGAGATGCCTCAACCAAATTGTCAAGACTCCTAGCTCATAATAACCACCCCTGGCACACGGAGTTTTAACAAGCTTGCAAAACTGTGAATATATATTAGATTTATTATGAAAATTTTAAAAATCTTGTTAAGAAAATGAAATTAAGTCCGGGCGCGGTGGCTCACGCCTGTAATCCTAGCACTCTGGGAGGCCGAGGCGGGCGGATCGTCCTGAGCTCAGGAGTTCAAGACCAGCCTGAGCAAGAGCGAGACCCCGTCTCTACCAAAAATAGAAAGAAATTAATTGGACAGCTAAAAATATATATAGAAAAAATTAGCCGGGCATGGTGGCACATGCCTGTAGTCC
>RJWJ010017015.1:0-33638 GCA_004363605.1 Indri indri
GAAAAAATAATTTTTAAAGATCAAACTGATAATTTTGCAGCAAGAATTTTAAAGTTGTAAGGTTTGATCTTACTGACTATATGCACACCTAATCTTTTCTATAGATCCTAATTTATTTTTAACTAGAATAGAACATCTATATTTTTAAATGTTTATTTTATAAGCAAAAAAGTAAAGTCAGGAGATGAGTGCCTAGGTAGAGAATATGCAGTTTTAGCTGCAATGCCATTTTAAGAACAGGTTTCAATATACAAACCCTTTTACCAACAGATGCTAGTTTATTCACTACAGTGAAATTGCCATAGTTTCAAATAGCATTTTTACACAGAATTAAAACAATACACATTTTGTCTAAGGAGGTTTTGTTGAATTTTATAGATTCGTTTTATCCCATTTCATTAATGTAAATTTATGATATAAATATGTATTAATAAAATATAATATAAACAGTTACTATAAATGTAGGGAATAATCTTTACAGATAATATTTTATATTTAATTACTTCTTAAAATAGTCACACCAATATTTGTATGTAAATTTATGAATTCCTTAAAGGAAAACTTAAAATACTCTATTTGCCATATTATCTTCAAAGATGCTTTTTTCATTTTCATTTGAGGTAAATACTAGGTTGTGAATCATGATTATTATATTAAACTGCATTTCATTAGCACCATTTTTATTATATTCAATTAAAAAGAATTCCAAATTGGAGATATCTATAAGCATACTTATTAGAGTTAATACAAAATCTTAGTTATAAATTTTAAATAAACACTGAAAATAAATAAATAATTGGCATAGTTCAGAGAAGAATGGGTGCGGCTGAAAATTTTTATTTCCAGAACTTATAGTTTATTTGTTCTTGCTTTGTAATAGGAATAGTATTAGGTATATTTCTTACAAAGTTCTTTTAAGACTCACTAACCTGAGCTACACTGTCCCTTGGCCTATAGTGACTTCTTCTCGTCTCCTTTTTATTTAACTGTCCTTTCAACCTTAGCTTCTATATTACAGTCTCCAAAAGAGATCTCTGATGCCCAGTATCTGAAGTATGCATCCTTTCATATGTGATTATAGGTATCTGATGCTTACCTATATCATTCTGTGCAGTGTTAATTAAGAGATTAGACTCTTACAGTCTTCAACTCATCACCTGGTGTTCAAATTCTCATTATATTATGTTCTTTCTCTGTGATCTTTGCAAGTTATTTAAACTATCTGTTCCCCAGTTTCTATCTTAAAATAATGACACTATGAGGATCCATTTCCTAAGTTTACTTTGAGAAATAATTGAGTAAATATTCATTAAATATTTAGACTGTCACTTCCTAAGCACACAGTAATCACTTTACTTAAATATAGTATTCTCCATTTCCTTTCCTTATATCTTTGATGTGAGATTGAATTTTTTAAAGGTAAGATCTGTCTTTCATCTAGGTATCCACAAAAGCAAATGAAGCAAGAAGCATACTTAATCAAATCAAATACTTAAATACTTAAATTTTTGAATGATCACATACAAGCTTTCTTAAAGTCATCTAAATTGCAGCACTTAAATCATCTCATAAGAGGCAGAAGTTTCAGGAAAATCCTGAGACAGTATAGAAAAATCACCCCCCAAACTGAGAGGTTGCCAAGAGATCAAAGAGTGACGCAGACAAATTCAGCTTGATGAGTTAGATGAGTTTATTAGAGGTTACTGACACAGGTCTCACTCCTAGTTAAGATAGGAATCCTCTGAGTACTCATTCCTGTGTGTGGCAGAAGTTGTTCTCAGAGTAAGATCCACACTGCCTGCCTCTTTGTGGAACCTTAGCTTCCTTTTGGCAAGTGTCACAGATCTCTCTGTTTACCGTACAGGTTAAGCATGTGCAATACTTCTCATTAGGCGGGGACTTTAGTATTGCAATTAAATAAAGGGTACCAAGGCAACTAAGGCAGCTTAAAATGACTTAAACTGGTCTTAAGTGGAAAGCAATATGGAGATACCATAAAGAGATACAAGCAGAACTACCATTTGATCCAGCAATCCCATTACTGGGCATCTACTCAGAAGAACAAAAGACACTCTATAAAAAAGACACCTGCACTCGAATGTTTATAGCAGCACAATTCATAATTGCAAAGATGTGGAAACAACCCAAGTGCCCATCAATACATCAGTGGATTATTAAAATGTGGTATATGTATACCATGGAGTATTATTCAGCTATAAGAAATAATGGTGATATAGCACTTCTTGTATTCTCCTGGATAGAGCTGGAACTCATTCTACTAAGTGAAGTATCCCAAGAATGGAAAAATAAGCACCAAATGTACTCACCAGCAAATTGGTTCCACTGATAAACACCTAAGTGCACATATAAGAATAACATTTACTGAGTGTCAGGCAGGTGGGAGGGGGCAGGAAGGGATGGGTATATACATACATAATGAGTGCAATGCACACCATCTGGGGGATGGACACGCTTGAAGCCCTGACTTGGGGGTGGGGAGAAGGGGTAAGGGCAACATACGTAACCTAAACATCTGTACCTCCATAATATGCTGAAATAAAAAAAAAAAGACTTATGACCATTCACACAAAAGAAGCTAATTAAAAATATCCTTTGTGCTTTCTATGTCTTTCTGCTTTCTTGCTTTGATCTATATTTCTAAGTTCTAAAGAAATCTCACAAGCTCTATTAAACATTAAAAGCCAGGGGTGGAGAACTTGAGTTTTTCCCTCAGTAGAGTTCTTTTTTTTTTTTTTAAATTAAAGATTTCTATGCATTGATATGGGATTATGGAACTGCAGAGGCAAGAATCGAAGGATTTAGAGATTCTTCAATATTGAAATATTTTGATATATATCGGTTGATTTTTATACAGAAAATTAATCTCTTTACCCTTTATACACCTGAAAAATTAAATACTCACAAAATATTGAATAAATAGATTTAATACATTTTTTAAATGGTTCTCATTTTCTAATTCTTCACAATATGCAAACCTGGTCCTATCATTTACCTTCATAAGACTTGTAACAGTTCTCCACTGCCCAACAAATACTGTCCAATCCTTTAGCAGAACATGAAAGCCCTTTGTAAATTGTTCCTTACTCTTTCTTCACCTATCACCATCTTCCCCTCTCCTATGCAATATATTCAACTAAGTAATATGCAGTGGCTAGAATGAGTTATATCATTTTCTGCCCTCATTACAGTACCTACTCATCCCTTTCACACCTGTCATCCACTTCACTCCTACTTCTTCTCATAGTGTTGGCTTAAACATTTCTCCATTTTCAAAACTGGGTTCAGAGTCCCCTTTATGTGTTACCATAGCATCATACATCCTGCTAGAACGTGCACTCTACTGAAATGGCCTATTTCTGTTTTTCTATCCTCCAATAGACAATAGAGGTTTTGAGACAGACTATTTGATATATACTTGGGCTCAATAAATATTTGTTGAATTAATAATGAGTTTGAGTTGCACAGAAATTTGTGCTTGAGAGCTACTGTGCTTTTAGTCCTCGTGAAAAATCTACTAGCGCAGAACTCTATTCTGAAAAAAATTATCAAAATGGTTTGTATTTATTTTTATATAAAATGAGAAAGAAAGTATGACTTACTACTTATTTTTTAAGATATATTTCTTACAGAAATATCAAATGCCTTACCATTCATGTGACAACACCTCAATTTAGCACTATCTGAAATTGTTGAGCAGAGCCAAACTTTAAATCCAATAAAATAATAAAATGTTGACATATCAATTCTTTATGAACTCATATAGAGAATAAAAAAAAATTGACTGCTTGAAAAAATAGCAATTGCCTGAGATAGTCCAGTGGATCGAATTTTAATGAGTTAATGTCTGTAAGCACACTACAGAAAAACTGGCTTATATAACTGTGTTATATAATTGTGATGCCTTTGAAAAAAGCTCTAACTAGCAACTGTAAAGCAATTTCCATTAGATTCTTGACCTGTTTAAAAATACAATTGATTTTATTTTGTAATTTCACTTAAGTCAAAGCATATAAAATTTATCTTTGACATTTTATTTTTTAATAAATTTCAGAATAAAACTTTTATACAAATTTCAATATATGTGTATACGAGTGTATACATGTTAAACTATGTATATGCAGTGTATATACACATATCATAAGAATTAATTTTTAAAATTAATATGAAAGTTGGTAATTGACATCTTAATTAAACAGTAAAATGGTTTCCTGTAGAATAAATGGACAAAGAAGCAAATATAAATTACTGAGAACAAATACTACACTTCTTACCTATTTGAAAGATAATCAAAAAGGCAAAAATTTTAACATTTATAAGCGTGTCAATTAGGATAAAATTTAGGAGCAATAGATAGAAAATACAACCAACAGGAACCTAAAATTATAGGAGTAATTTCCCACTTAACCCCCAACAAGAAATTCAAAGGAAAGTGAAGCCTTGAATTATTGATAGTTCTCCAGTTCAACAAAGTCAGTATCAATGATCTCCTTTGCCTTTCTCTTGTGATAACATGATCAAGTCAAGCTCCAGACAACACACGCATCTTTTATCATTCATCATTTATCCACCACTGCATGATTGAATGACTGCAAATTTTATGCTCTGCTTAATAACATCTCACTCCATACAAGGGGACCCATCTGGTGTGTGTAAGCAAGGAAGGGGACAAGAACACTATCTAAGTATTTCTTGACATTGTCTGTTGTGTACTCTTTCCATAGGAATATGTCCTTTTTCTGAAATAGTGCACCTAAAACCTTGGTAAGGATTATAGGACTCTACCCAAGTCACGTTTGACCTTACCAGTGTGAGGATGTTTTTTTCAACCCAGCAAACTTTCTCTTTTCACTTTTTTCAGAAAATGTCTTTTGCCTTTCAGCACAATTGTGGTATTTGAGCCTTTTATATTCTCACTCATGTTTTGCTTGACAGAACATATTAAAATATCTTGGTGAATTAAAAGGTGACTGATGGAGACTATTAAACATATGAGACATATGTGGAGGCAATGCCTGCTGCTGGGGCGGCAATCATTGGGGAAACAGGATAAGTATCAGGTGAATGCACCCCCTTCCCCACTGGTGTTATACCCAGGGTCTCTCACAACAATCTGGTAGGGTTGGATATCAGATGCCAGGAGCTGAGGAACTTTAAAGCTATGTAATGAGGGAAGCCCTTGTCCCTGCCTTGGTAAGATCATGGACTGCTATACCACACCGTAACTCACTGCCAGCTTAGTTTGTGTGGTTGAGGGTAGCATCTAGCCTTCCTTCGGCATAATGAGGGGCTGAAATATAAGTACTTCAATACGGATATAGGATATATTAATAATAAGTCAGTGGAACATTCATGACATCAACAATCATTGCTGGGAAAGCAACAACCCCTCCACGATATATGAAGGACCTAGGATCCAAATCTTACAGTTGACCAGGATTGTTTGTCTAAAGTGCTGGGCAAGAACTTGTTTCATTAGAGTATTGCAGGAGGCCAATCTTCTTCTGAGAGGTCCATACTGAAGAAAATAAGTTAATTTGGAAGGAAATAATAACACAATTTAAATGTAATATTCTAAAATGTCAGTTTTTTAAAAAAACAATACTTTAAATGGTTTTAATTATGTATTCCAATCGTGAATCTTGGTAAGAATAAAAGTTTTTTTTGTTAGAGTTGCTCAAAAATTCATATTCTCTGACAAAGATTTAAAAATGTATTGCAAAAAATGCATAAAAATTGTATTGCTGGCTCCTGTGAAAGTGGGAAGCTTGTATAAAGGAGAAATGAAATAAATCTTATGCTATACTGAGAAAGTTTAAAAGAGAAAAGAAAACTAACATTTTATTATATAACATTTGTTTAGAATTAAAGACATCTTCCTACACTGAGAAACAAATATATTTTGAATTGTTATGAACTTTATATCACTATTATTATACCATAGTTATAAAATGATCACTATCATAATTATAATTACTAAAAACTTTAACTTTTAAAACAGTTGCTGTCCTATAATTTAACTAGTTCCTAATAGTGTTTGTGTCATTATTAATTCTAATCTCCAATTACACCTTGAACTTTTAACCAAAGTATATAAAATTAAATCTATTTTTATGTATACATTTCAAGCAGCACTAAATTTCAGTGACATTCCCTGAAGGAATATAATTCCTAGTATCTTAGCATAAATCAAAACTGCCATTAAAGAAGTACCAGTGGTCATTACCTCATATATTTAATAAATCCAAGAGGAAAGAGGAGATGTGACTACAATTTTTAGTTCAAGAGAAAGGGCTTTTTTTCCCACAAATAGATGATACTGCCTTTTTGAAATACTGAATATCTTATTGCATGGTTTTGTTAACTCTTAATTACTGGGAAATTTCCTTCCATGAACAGCTAGACATAATTAGGAATTCAAGGACAAAGGTATTACTCATGGGAATGAAAACACTTACTTATATACAAAATATGCAAATAAGAAGTAAAACAGCAATCTCCTTGTTTACCAACCCTGAGTACAGGTGAGCAGAGATTTCATAGGCTAGATGGATGTCACCCCAGGATGAGTGAGCCAGGTCCTCAAGCCATCAGGCTTGGTAGTAAGTGTCATGAAAGAACTGAAGAAATGTATCTACCCCTCTACCTTCTCTGCTGCAACAAAAGAAGAACTGACCCTTTCCCTATCAAAGGTCAGGCCCTCCACCTGTTCTTTGTATCCTGCTCTTTACCCGCTACCTAGAGAACTTACCAATCCTACTTGTCTTTCCAATGCATTCCGTCAGTCTCTCTAAACATCATCTGTCATGTAAACCTCCAAATATGGTCATGTCTCTCCAGTTTTATGAGAAAAATAAAAGTAAAACCATATCTTTAAACACGGGATTACAAGTTCTGTTTCTGAATCATCCCATTTCTCATTTCAGCTTCATGACCACACTTTTTGGGAGTTGTCTAAAAGCTCTTCCTCCATCTCCTCTTCTCTCAGGACACACAGGCTTTCCTTCAGTAGTTCAAGTGCACCATGCTTCCCACACCACAGGATTTATTGTTCTCACTAATTTTTTCCTTTGTAAAACTTACCATTGCACATTTACCATTGACGCTTTACGTAGTTAAATGTAGTTAAATGCTGTTCTTCCTTTATTTTGACTTTTTTCTTAGAGGATATGTTGCCCAGGCTGGACTCAACCTCCTGGGCTCAAGCAATCTTCTTGCTTCAGCCTCCCAAGTAGCTAGGACTACAGGGGTGTACCACTCTATCTGGCTTGTTCATTCTCTAGGTATCAGCTCAAGCATCACTTCCTCAAAAACATTTTATTTTTAATTTTATAATAGTATCTTATCACATTGTATTGTTTTTCTTAAATCATTTTTCTCAGTCTGTAATCACTACTTTGATTATTGTCTTCTTAACTAATAACAGTAATATCCATCAGAACAAGGGAACGCATCTGTTGTCTATTCATCTAGAATCTCCAGTGTTAGGCACCACGGGCATATAGTAGGCACTCAAGAAATATTACTGAATAAATGCCTCATGTCAGATTCAATGACTGGAAAATGATTAATTTGGTTCATTTATGTGGATCCGCTATTCTTTTTACATGAAGATTTCACAATTGTAATTTTTAAAGCTGTCTTGAAAATGCAAGGGATATTATTATTAATCTCAAACCCAACATCTTCACTGTTCTTTGGGGAATGATGAAACACACCAAAAAAGAAAAACCTCTTAAAATTTCAGTGGAATAGCATGAATTTTTAATGCATAGGTTTTGTTCATCCTTGAAAGTAGAAATACACTATGTATTAGATTTCTGGAAACTTTAATTTGCACACTACTATAATATGCAGGCTTTTATGTAAAATAACCTTGCAAGAGCTAATGGAATATAAATCTTAAATAGGTATACTAAGAGTCACTGAAATTATGTGTAACTTTTCAATAAAAAGATTATGTTATGCAATATACGGCATTCTCATAATTGCTATTGAGATTTTTACATATTTTTTTCTAATTAATATTGCACAAAATTCTGTAATAATCTACAACATTCTAAAAATGAGTCCGGGAGTTGTACTCTTACACATTGAATTTTAGGTAAAAAATTATATTTTGTAAACAATATATTTTTTATGCAAACTCTGGTACAGAATTTAAATAAAAAACATAAAAAATGATTTGATTTGCTATTACTTATTGTAATTGAAAATGAAAAATAAAAATATAATCATATTTATGAAACCACATGATATATTTTGATGTTAAAAGACTCTCTGTAATTTAAAAATAATGATATAGCCAAATGATAAAGCTTAGATTAACATAAACCTTGAGAATAGACACTAAAGCAATAAATACCAGGGACCAGTACTCTGATGGCAAATGCTTAACAGACTCAGAAATGTCACTGAATTAATAGGTTTTATATTTCCATTCAGCATTTGAGCAATTTCTCCCAATTTCATTTACCATCCTGCTTCCTTTTGTTGATAATCATGATATCTGTCAGTAAAACATACTTTCTTTGGGGACTAATCCAAACCCTCACCAAGTCAGGGTGCCAGAGACTGATAAGGGCATGAAGCTTAGTATTCATTGCTACCCTTGGGGTAAAAGACAATACAGAAGAGGCAAATGGGAGCGATCATACTGAATCTTGAATGAGCTATATCAAGCCGTTGTTTTCCAACAGACTCTTCAAAGCACATCTTGTTATAATATTCCTGATGAAATATTCCAGCTTATTAGACGGCCAACTGTTACAGTACTAATGTAGCCTCATTTAACAATATTAAACCCAAATGGCTATCAATGTTCAGTGCTCCTCTTTGTCACAGTAATAACCTTTATTTCACATTTTAATATTTTCTCAATGGCAATCGACTAAAGAATTGATTTAGAGTTTCTCTGATAATATATAATGTTGAATACCTCACTTTTACCCATTCAGCTACATAGAAGGGGAAAATAATTATTGTTAGGATAAAAAGTGAATCAAATCTCATATATGATTCAAAGCTGAAGTATAAATCAATATAAAATAATCTGGTTATTTCTAATATAGGAATATTATGATCAAATCCATTTTAACATTAATTATGAGTTTTAAAAAATACTAATTATTTACTGGAAATAACATGAAACATTTTAAGTCAACTAGACTACCTTTAATAACTTCAATCACATCAAGTTATAATCTAATATAAATAGGTAGCAACCAAAAATGTCAAAATATACAGCAAAAATGGCTTTTTGACAAAAAATCATAAACCTCATATATTTTTGAATACATTTTAATTCAAGATATTGTTAATTAAAGTTATGTTTGTACATGATGAGAAGTGAGGCGTCACACATTTTTCCACCAGTAGTGGATGACTGAAATTTTCATTGAGCAAATGTTAATGCTTGGCAATATTTGATAAAGATATAGAGATATAATTCTAAACACTTCTTATTGATTACATAACAATAGTCACAAAATATTAAAGCATACTCTAACCAAAAGACTGACATTGTTGAAGTGCAGTAAACAAACACGTAATATATATATATTGAGCTATAAAATGTAACTTATCTTGGGTTAGGTTTGCAGGTTTTTTTTAGAGATTACATAGGTCCTTGCCTATATAATGTGATGATGATGATGGTGGTGGTGGCAGTGGTGGTGACAGTGATATGTCCAGTCCCATTCTGGATAATTGTTGTGTTTTCTCATGCAAGCCATACTTAATTTTCCTTAACAAAATTATTAATATTCACATTATATGGTTGAAAAAACTAGGCTACAAAGGATCAAATTGCTTTCCTAAGTTCACAAATGCAGATCGTTCATTTTAAACCATACCATTGACTTTAAGAGCAGTTTTCCCAATTAAACTCTGCAATCAAAATAATTATAACTCTGATTTCCCTCCAATCCCTATACCTATACTTAGCTCAAATTATTTCATTAATTAAAAACTTCCACAAATTAATTTTCTCAAAGTCATCAAAGATAGTGATATCAAGAAAATATCCTGAACTATTCAAACCGAATCAAGCAGACAACCCACTCCTTAGCAGTTCATGTTTTTTTCAGATAGAATATGGTTTTGAGGGGTTTCCAATTAGGCATATATATGTATATAAAGAAGAAATTTTTTTTACAGTTTAATGAACAAAGTGAATATAGGCATTGAAATATCTTCACAGGTGTTGAGTACAATTCTACATGAGTCATTCAGTTTATACTGTTTCTAGTCAGAGATATCATTATCCACACTTACATATGAGCACACGCTTAACACTTTGAAGGAATATTTGATCGCATTAGTGTTAATTTTTAATAAAATCTATTACATTCACATGTTTCTCTTTGATCAAGATAAGACTAACCACAGCAACAAAACAAAATGTACACAAAAACAAATTTGCAGAAATTTAACAGTATGGTATTTCAAACTCATGTAGCATTTTAATTTGAAGGAAAATATGAGAATAAATAGTACAATGATTAGTAAAGCTGGTTGGGAACTAGATCATTAAAACTTGTAGAATCCATGATTCACTTTAGTACACTAAATCTGATGTGCAATCCAGGAATTATATTTTTTAAATGTTCCCAAATTATTCTGATAGAGCTTTCCTCAGTGTCAAAACCACTGAAGTTTCAACTTCTCATTTTACATGTAAGAAAAACAATTTTTTCTTATGTAAAAAGTGTCCAGTGTTATTTACTGTACTTAAACTATATAAAATCTGTCTAGACGTTAACATTGATTATACAGAATCAATTCAATCTGCTATCTGTAATGAGATTTGGCTTACTATCTAATGCAATATCTATTGTAGTTTCCCTAAGTAAATCTTAGAGATAACTAAAAGAAAGCTCACGAATTAGCTTGATGAATGAGATAACCTAGCACTATACTTACAAAATTTTGGAGGAACAAAGAAGCAGCAAATGGGTTTGTATTTGTACGAAAGGATATTGCTATATTTAACTTAGAAAGATATTACATTCATAATTGAGTTAGATATATAAAACAGAAATCAGGAATCAAAACCAATCATGAAAAATCCTGCCATATTCATGTATCTAAAAGTTTACAGTGCATATAGTTTCATTTACACATGATTAAACCAATAAGTGGGTGAAGTATAAAAAAATCATGGGTTAATGTGATTATCTGTAGTCAAGTAAAATGCTAAGGGTGATGTACTGTTTCTCTTTTTTATAATAAATAAAGCATTCTTGGGATAGTAATTAGAAGATTTGTTAATGACTCTTTTTTTGCCAAATGCACATATTTTATGTTACTGTCAGTTTGGAATTGAATACAGTTATAAATGATGAGAAGAAATCTTATCTAAATCATAGATGATCCCATGTGCAATCAGTAATTAAGCATTTTTAATATTTTATTTATTTTAATGTTCCCATGTTGGCCTTTAATAACTATTTTTAAAGAATCATTACGAATTCAATTTTCTTTCATCTTTCATTATGTATTGCCTTCCTATCAGACATTGATATTGTACAGTATATGATCATTTAAGAAAATAGCATACCTGTGACATGTGTGAGTTTGACATTCTATTTGTCTAATATCTAAACAATTAATTAAACAAATAGGCATTAAGCATATGTTGTGTGTTCTATACTGTGATAGTTAATGAGGGAACTGGTGAATAAGACAACTCTCAAAGACTCGCAAGTCTAGTACTTTGGTTCTTAATACACACGGGGGATTCAAAATTAAGAATTTTTTTAAGTATAAGTTACTGCTTCTCACTAGTCATCACTGATTTTAATGTCAAGGACTATAAAGAATTATACTCACACAAAACTTTCTTCTAAGTTAATACAGTGCTATTAATCCCTAGAATAGTGACAATGCCTTAATATGATTAATTATATAATTATTAATTTAGAGATAGGCCACTCTCACCTGTACAATGTTTTTTTCTCAAATACAATCTCTAATTTCCACTGCTATGAGCATAACCGAATGCATTCCTTGTCTTGAATAAAGTAACTGTGAAACAAACATTTGAACCAGAAAGCTTTCTATTGACCCACAGATATGAAATTAATCTCTCCACAGAATGTAATGTACTTAGAGCTGACCAGAATATAATGGTGTCAAAAAGCAGAGTAAAGGACATCAATACAAAAGAAACTTCATTTTCCTTTATTTTATTCTCCTCATGAATTTATATATATGAAAGTCAGAGAGACAATTTTTTCATGAAACATGTTTAAGTTTTCATCACATTATATTTATCTAAAATGTTAAGAGCAAATAGTGCTGTTTAACAATGTTCCTGGCTAATTACACGTCTCATATAAAAGCAATTATTTTATAACAGGATTTAAAATGAATATCACACTTTTTGATAATTTGACCTTCACAAATATTTGCATAAGATAAAAAATAAAAAGATGTCTGTTTCCAGCTTAAAAAAAGAAACTATTTCTGTTTCTTCAGTGTAATTCTTTCAGTATGTAATTGGTTTTATCTAATATTCAGCCCTACATTCATTAAGTAAAAAAGATATGCGTTATTGCCCCAATAACTCAGAATTGAGATCTGCGTAGCAGTTTTTGACTATGAAGGACTTTGAAAGCACATATGACTCCCTTTATTCCCATATAAAGCAGTTCATAACATCTCACTGATAGATTAAATTGTTCGTGCTCATTAATTTTCTGTAATTCAGTGTCCTTTCATTTTTGTATGTGAAGGACTTAGAGTTCTAAGTGAAAGCTGAAAGTGAAAAAATACAACAAAATGTCATCTGCAAGAATTAAAGGAACATTTTTCTCCTTGAAACAAATATAACTGCATGCACTTCTCCATGCAGATGCCAAAGTGAACTATGGCATGGCCAATTCATTCTTTTCAGCTGTCTTCATGATGGATCCATAAGCTCTGTTGTTTCCAAGCAGAAAATTTTTTACCTACTAAAGTTGGATGATTCAAGTAACTCACATAAAAAGACGCCTGTTTACTGACCTAGTTAAATGACATGGTTACCTTTGTAGAAACAAATGATAATCCCTCTTGCACACACTGAAACACACACCTTAACAAATCTGTCAGTCACTAGAGCTGAAGAATTCTATATCGTCCTTTATACTTAACTAGAAAAAAGCAATAACACAAATAAGAAAATCTCTTTTTTTCAGACATTGGACATCTTGTCAATTCAAGTATTGTCAAGAATTAAGCAGATAAATTACCTGATTTAAAAGTACAAAACCAAAAGTTAAAAATATAAGAGGCTAAAATAGTAATCAGCAGACATTAAAATACATGTAGACAGTCTAGGTGGTAGTTTTATATGCATTTTGAGTAAATGCTCTGTTTTATATCATTTAAGGAGAAACGTACTTTCAACAATTTAATTCTACAATTTCATACTCTTTTAGAAATCTAACAGCAAAGTTCTCACTCTCATGTTGAATGCTTTAAAAGACCAGGCCTCACCACTTCTAATAAGTGCTCTGTGGCTTAAACCTGCATACTGAGCACAAGACATAATTGTACTTAAAGTACTCCTTAGTATTCCTCAAAAATAATCTATTTCTTTCCACTTACTCATGAGTAGACAATTACATCTTGTATTTTTTTACAACCATTTCATTTTCACAAAATATTTCAGACATTTTTCCTTTTTCTTTTTCTCCTACACTTTAGTTGTTTTCCATAATTTTTTTTAATTTTTAATTTTTTTTTTAATTTCAGCATATTACGGGGGTACAAATGTTTAGGCTACATATATTGCCTTTGCCCCACCCAAGCCAGACCTTCAAGCATGTCCACCCCCCCGGTGGTGCGCACCCCACCCATTAGGTGTGAATATACCCGTCCAATCTTGCCCCCTTCCCACCTGCCCAACACCTGATGATTGTTACTACTATGTGTGCACTTAAACATTCAAAAGTATCATCATCAAATTCTAGGGAATATTCTTTATGTTATGACGAAAAGCAAGTACCATGGACAACATTGCAGTGTACCTAAGGCTTACTTTGCACTATTTACTAGTATGTGAACAAATAAAACATAGCAACAAATACAGACGTTTATTTCATCTGACTTTAAATTGTACATTGTTATTGAATAATGTGTCTTGATGATTAAAATAATTAATTTCCACCAGCCATATTTTGTATTAAATTGTAACACAGAATTTCATATGATGAGTTCTTACAATCAAAGCCCATGTAGACAGCACCAATGACTGCTGCATGGGGTCATATAACAGCATAATTTACCTAAACCAGAAATGGCAATGAGGACTGGCTTAGGGATATTTCAATTGTTACCAAAATTTCAGAAGTCTGGAACCTAGTTAGTGAACGTTCTGGGGATATTTTACCTGGCTTATTATACTGTATTCGTAGTCCCTTACATACGAGATTACCAGTTTCTTGACAGTAGTATTGTATTCTACTTCTGCATTTTCTATGCTGTCAGTATTCTGTAAGTATACCGTGGCTCCATAGTAGGAAGACTACAGCTATGCGCCTGATATGAATATTCCAGAAACCTTGATAGAAGCATGGTAGACTCTGGCTAAATAGTTTGAAGATAGTTTGTTTTTGTAGTATGTTGATTTTCTTTCAGTTTAAACCAAAAGGAAATAGGTGGCCATACAACACAAACTTATTATACTTGGAGTTTGAACACTTGCTAAAATATTTAAATGCCTAAAAGAAAGCTTAAGTCATTTCTGTGTAGATACGAATTTATGTGTTTTGATAATTCAAGTTAGACCAAATTATTTTGATCTAAAATCCTCTATCTGTAAATAGTGCATTTCTCCAAATTGGACATTTCATATATATTCTATAAAATACAGTAACACTGAATAATATAACTGTGAATTCATACAATTGTCTTTTATAAGTTATTTTGTTTTATTACAAAATATTCGTCATGATTAAACATACAGCTATTCAGAGATTTAACAGAATTAGATGTATTAGAATTGCTCAGTACTACAGCTGCTCTCCTGAGAAGCTCAAAAGAGTTTTTAGATATTTTCTGTACAAAAGGTCAAAAAGTAATATGTACTTGTATGGGCATTTCAAATCAAAATAAAAAATAAATTAAGAGAAATTTACTACTTTACCAAGTCTTAAAGTTTGTTTTTAATGGTTCTTTGGAAGTATTATAAGTATTAATAGATATGGCAAATTCTAGTTATTTCATTTTCTTCTATAATTTTGTTGGTTTAATTTTGATTAATGGTTATATATATTGCATTTCAGGGCCTGTCTTTTCTTACATAGAGCCTTTGCATTCTGTATACTTTGGAATCACAAAAAGTGGCACAGTAACTTCAAATTTATATTAATCCACCACTAAGCACACTTATATAGAAAAGTAGTTGTTGGACTAAGAACCCCTGGATAGCTTATCAGTTTTTATATTTGTTTACATTTAATCCTCCCAATGTTCCCCTAGATTTACTGAATCAGGATTTTAGAATGAGTCTAGTAATCTGACATGTTAACAGGTTCCCTTAGGTCATTCTTTTGTGTAATAAAGTTTAAGAGCTAGGGTCTGAAAGTGGGCTGAATAAGAAACAGTCACCTACATCAACAGTTTTGCTATTGTTTCCCTTAGTAACAAGTTGCTGCTTCCAGGAAATGTAACAATAGTTGGGGAATGAAAAAGGAAAGGACACTTATTTTTCAATGCATAGTTTTGAATTTCATATCATGTGCATATGTTAACTCTTATAAACAGTTCTCTCTCTCTTTTTTTTTTAATTTCTGGCAGAGGGATAAACTTAGCTTCCTGTATGATATAATGCACTTCTGAGAATTATTCCTAGTGCCTTGTAAAAGCGCAGTTGCAAAGTATTTTTTTTCAATACTGCAAAAGTCTTGACTTTAATTTGGCACATTTTTGTGCCTAACTCACTGTTTTGTGGCCTGTCTTGGAATCCTATTTGTGCCACTAAAACTTAGCATATAAAGAACTGGAATGAGCTCCCACATTTACACTCCTCTTTAATTGAAATCCTTCTGTGTTTTCATCTACCTTTTTTGATATCCTTCCTCAGAAATAAGCATTGACCATTTTGTCTTCAGAGTTATCACACTTCTACCTACAATTAGGACATGCTCTGTACCCGTCATTCCAGGGTGTTCCTCTATCAATTAGATTTTTTAATTCTTTATCTCTTACCTTTCCTTTTTTTATTCCATCAATGCTTAATATCATTTTCCATTAATGTAATTATTTGCTTGAGTTGTGTGGTTTTATTTTCTTCTTTTCTTGTTTTTCATTGGCTAAAAATATTCTCACTAAACAAATTTTAGAGTGGTTTTGCACACACTGCTTTGCTACCGTTCAGGTCCACATCTTTTTATGAAATTATTTTTTCATAGATAAAAAATTACTCCGTGATAAAATTCATCAGACATTTCTCTAAGAAAAGTCAGTAGTTTGCGGTAGAAGAATATGGATTTTCCAACAGAATACTGGGGATGCCATATTCAGATACAGACCTAGAGTTCAGAAACCAGGATGTGTAAAGAAACAGAACTCTTAATCATACTCAAGAACTCTCTTTTAGCAAATGCCAATGCCATTTACCTCTTCTTGAAATTTTGTCTACTGCCTTTTATAAACCGTGGTATTGCGGTTTCTTTTATAACTCCCTAAGCATTTCTCTTTTGTTAACTTTTGTCTTTTATTAATGCTGTCTTAGTGGAGGCTGGATAGTTTAATGGTAAGAATATGTATTCTACAATAAAAATGTTTAAGTACGTGTCCCATGACTTCTTCTTGATCCAAGGGAATATAAGCCAAATTACTTCCATTTCTTCATCTATTAAAATGTTTAATATTGTCCTTATAGCATGTCTGTTTGGGAACTGTTAAATTATAATTGCTGGATAAAATAGTATTTGGCACTCAGTAAGTACGATAATTATTTGTTCTAAATATTCACTTCGATAAAAGATATTATCAAATCTATTTCTTGAAACATTCTGATTTCTGAACTCTAGGTCTCCATCTGAATATGAATTCTATCAGGAATTCCATATTCTCTATTGCAAACTACTGACTTTTCTTAGTTTACCCTCTTCTGCCACTTCTGTGTCTGTTTATGAGATCTCAATGTTACCCAAACTGGATATATACAGTAAATGTTATTCTTGAAAGTCACATCTCAACTCCCATCTATTCAATGAATCTGTGCCATCCTTTACTTTTTCACAATCACTACCCAGTTTAGATCAATATTCATTGACTCTAAGGAACTCTACCAGATTAATCTCATGATACAACTCTGATTTCCTACTTAAAAGTGTACCTAATTTTAACTAAAATTCCTTGTCCAGCCTTTCCATGTCCTGGCCCTAGGTATCATTTTCATTCCTGTATCTTCAACTTCCTTAGTTTTTACTAGCCAAACTTCACTTCATCTTTCTTGCACACATCTTGAGTTATTCGTCTCTGCCACTTTCTTCTTGTCATAAAATTTCCCCTGAAATATTTCTCCATGTATTTGTTAACTTTGCCCTGCATACCACCCACTGATGAAATGCCATATGTTTTACCAGGTCTACTTCAATTACTGACTTATTGCAAGAAAATTCATCACTCTAAATACCTATTGTTTAAATCCTACTACATACAGCTAATATCTAATTGAATTTATTATTTTCTGTCTTATGTCAGTTATTTTTTGATTCAACTTTTTTTATTTTGAGAAAACTATAGATTCACAGGCATTTGTAAGAAATAATGTAAAGAGATCCTGCAGAGACTTACTTCATTTCCCCCAACGGTAAACTCTTGCAAAATTATACTGTCATAAGGAAGATACTGATATTGACACATGGTGTGGTTCCGATGTTTGGTCGCTCCAAATCTCATATTGAAATTTGATCCCCAGTGTGGAATGTGGGGCCTGATAGGAGGTGTTTTGGTCATGGGGGCAAATCCCTCATGAATGGCTTAGTGCCGTCCCACCCCCATGACAATGAGTGTATTCTGGCTTTATTATTTCACATGAGTGCTGTTTGTTTAAAAGGGCCTGGCACCACCTGCTCTCTCTTTTTGCTGTTTCTCCCTCCATGTGACAGGCCTGCTTCCCGCTTCCCCTTCCACATCTACACATGTCCTGTGTCTACTGGAGGTACCATGTTATTATTATTTTTTTTTAACAGGAAATGGCTGTACTACTTTGTAAATAGTTGTAAAAGATGCTATAGTAAATAGGGGGGGAAAACACACACACACACACACACACACACACACACACACACACACACACATGAATTTAAATCCTTTTTCACTTACTAGCATTGCCACTTACTAGCAGTGTGACCCAAGACAAGTAACTAAATCTTTCTGAATCTGATTCTTGATTGCAAATGGGGAATAAGACATCTTAAGTTTTGCTGTGGTAACAAAATATAACAGTTGTTACTTGTTAGCACAATGCCTATCCCTCTATGTCTTTAAAAAGATATTTATAAAATACTAAGCAACAGTTTATTTATGCAATAGTGCTAAATATGAGGAAACCTTGTATCAGACACTGTGATTAAGACTAAGTGAGAAACCACTCTGGGGTTAGGTACCTATTCAAGGGCACTCAATAAATTGACTATAATAATAATAAAATAAATAAATTAGAGTGATGTTAATGGATCTATGCCAATATTGTAAGATATGAGAAGAAAAAAATGGATCTCAATAATTTGTGAGATAGGTTTCTGTACACTATTTAATTCCTGGGATCACACTTAGTATCAGAGCTTGGTCAGGCCTCAGCCAACAGTCAGAAACAATGGAAAAGTGTAGAAAAAAGTACGCAGTCAAGTATAAAAGAAAATACACAATCAAGGTAGTTTCTGGGGACCTGCAATTATATTGTCTCTTACTAAGTTGTCATATAATTTATTTTTACCAATATTTTATGCCTGAGCACTGAATACATTAGTGATAGCCACTTTCCCCATTCTTATTTCTGTGAAAATCCATGTTAATAATGTTTTTTACATAGCACATTTGGCATGTTCTCAATGTTTCCTGTCTAGCAATTCAGTTGCCTTTTTGCCTTTTAGAAATAATTTCTAGATTTACCAACTGGTGCGATAGCAACCTTTACACCATGCTCTTGCAAGGCCTAAAAATCATTCCTAGTTATGTATTTAATTTAGCCTTGAAGACCACACCGGAGAATCATTTCCACAACCACCGAAATTCATAAATCCCCAACATTAATCCGCTGACTGTGCAACTGAGGTTTTGACTTCAGCATTGCTAATGCATGCCTCATATCCCACTCCCATTCCTGCCCCAAATCCTTCCACTGAAGAGTCTGCATCTCCTGGTCTGATGGCAGGAAACTTCTCATAGTCTGACTCTTATCTCAACTCATTTCCCTGTAATTCCTTTGTCTTAAGGCAATGTTTTTCAAACTGTCTAATGATAACTGGCAAAAACACAGGATTCAAAGCCCTACTTCAGCCTACAGATTCAGGAATAATGTTGAGAAACTGTAAAATAATAATTATCAACCCCTGATGATTATTTTTATGATATACCAAAATAATGGTTATTGTCCTTATTCATTGCAGTTCTGTTTCACAATACTCCTCTTCATTCAACACTTCCAATTGATCTCGGTGAGCACAATATACATGTGGATAATCCTGAGATTTTCTGTTCTGTGATCACCAGTAACTTTTCCTTCCCTCTGCTTATGCCACAAACTCCTTGGAAACTGCAATCACCATTATTAAAAGGTCAACTAACTCAGGTGAGATTTTTAAAGAATTTATTTGAGCAAATAGTGATTCATATATTAGGCAGCTCCAAAATGGAAGTGGTTTGGGAGGCTCCACCAAGGGAATATAAGAGGAATGCTTTTATAGAGTGAACATGGAAGTAAGGCAAAGAAAATATTTGATTAGTTACAGTTACGCAGTTGCCTTATTTGGACTATCTGGCTGGAAAGTCCCTAGTTACATAACTTTAAGTTAGTTGGCAGATTTTGATTGGTTAGCTTTATGTTTCATTTTTTAAAATATAGGCATTTAGAAGAAATAGCTCAAGTTTCATTTCTGTTTGCAAATCATACAAGGTTATGCTCACTTATGAGGTCTAGCTGGATTTATCTTCTCGGGGATTCTTCAGGCTTGATTCCATTTTAATTTACTTTAGGAAATTAAACCTGAAACAATGGAACCTCTAAAATCAAAAATTTATGTACCCTAGCCAAACTATTATTATCCATGCATTCATTTACCTTCGTAAAGTGGCCTCATAGAAATAACTTCTTGCTTTCATGGAAAAATACAATATATTGACTCCAACTTTACATTTTTTATTTATTTGGAAAATCCCATGTTTGCTTTCTTCTTTATCCAGTCTGGATCCTGCAGTTCACTATTACAGTCACTCTCTTTAAAATGTCCTTAACGCTTTAGTCCATTTGTCTTTCAGATATATTTGTCTGGCATTCTAACTATGGATAAATCCAAACATTTATTTTCTGTATGTTTTACTAATGCAATTGATTATTCCTGGAAAAATCTCACAATCTAGAATGACAGTGTTAACATAAATTCATGAATACTCACCTCATGTGAGCCCTTAACAAAGATCACATGCTCACTCCCTACTCTTAGCATATTCCACATTTTCCTCTTTACCCAAACCTGCCTTACGTTGTTCCCTGCTGATGACTTTAACTTTTACGTCATTGAGAAAGTAAAAGCCATGAGACAAAAATCCTTTCACCTTCCTTTAACTGAAAGTTTAATGTATTTGCCTCTGACTTTTTCTTTTCTCCTGTGAGAATGGAAGAAAAGTTCCACCCTCAGTCAAAGGACAATCTCTCCACATATGCTATGGATCACATTAAATCACTTAGATTCTACTTATTTCTCCTACGTTATTTACATCTCCTTTTCACAAGAATGATTCCCATTAGGAATTAATGACCCTTTAAAATATGAACGATTTTAAATGAAAACTTTTCCTTGATTTTTTATCTCACTTAGGTTCTGTTATATCTTTTTCTCTTCTCTTCATAGAAAATATTTTTTTAAAAAATATTACCTGTTTTTCCATTCTTGTGATACTTCCCTTAGCAGAATGGGCTCCAGCTCTATCCAGGATAATACAAGAGGTGCTAGATCACCATTGTGTTTTCTGTGGCTGAGTAGAACTCCATGGTATACATATACCACATTTTATTAATTCACTCATGTATTGATGGGCTCTTGGATTGTTTCCACATCTTTGCAATTGTGAATTGTACTGCTATACCCATTCAGATGTCTTTTTTATACAATGTCTTTTTTTCCCTTGGGCAGATGCCCAGTAATGGCAAGCACCACATATACTCACCATCAAATTGGTATTAACTGATCAACACTTACGTGCACATATAGTAATAACACTCATTGGGTATTGGGCAGATGGGGGGGGAGAGGGTGGGTATGTTCACACCTAACAGGTGTGGTGTGCTCTGTCTGGGGGATGGACACACTTGAAGCTCTGATTCGAGCGGGGCAAAGGCAACATATGTAACCTAAACATTTGTACCCCTGTAATATGCTGAAATAAAAAATAAAAATATTACCTGCTTTTTTTGTTTCTACTTTCTTACCATCCATTTCCTTTTCAAACCATACTAGTCTGGATTCTTTTCCTCTACCTCACTGACCTCTGTGCTTACAAATTCAATGGACACATCTCTGTCCTCATCTCACTAGAGGTTGACCTCTTCCTCCTGGAAACAATCTCCTCCCTTAGTCGCTATTGCACTCTGTCTATGCCCAGGTTTTCCTTATGATTCTGAAAAACTATCCATATCTTTTGCTTCTAAAATCTCCAACAAGTTTCTAAAAATTGAGGTTTCTTCAAAAATTCATCCTTATGTTGTTTTTTTCACTATTTTATCCTTATGTGATTTCATTCATACTCAACATTTAAATGCCATCTATATGCCAACTGCTCCCAAAATAGTATGTGTGATTAAAAAAAATTCTCTGAGTCTCCAAATTATATATTTAACTGCCTAATTTGATTCTGTCCATAAATGTTTAGTAAATATCTGAAATATCACAAAAATTTAACTCTTGGTTTACCCCATGTTCTGTCACTAGTTTTCCCTCTTAAATATAAGTAAGCAAGCTCAAATATGTTCCTAGCATTTCAAGCCAAAAACTGTGAGACTCTTCAAATTGATTTCTTTTCCTTACCCTCCCTATTTGTTAATCAAGTCTACAGATCCAACCTCTAGATGATATTGTAAGATTTTATCATAAACCAATTTAGTTTCCTCTGTCTGTACTGACACCACTCTAGCCATGTCACCACATCATGTCTAGACATCTTTAGTTGTCGGTCTGGTTCAGTCAAGTCGATTCTCTACCTAACTACCTTAATGATCTTTGGAAAATGTAAAGGGGCTCGTGCCATTCTTCTTTTCAATATTCATCAAAGGACTTCCTTTAAACTTAAAGGGGATTCTCTTTTGTGTGGCTTATAAGCCCCTCTGCAATCTGGCTCTTGCCTACCTCTAGAAACATCGTTTTAATTGAGTCTCCCCCTCATTCATTATGTGTTAGTCCAGAAGTGGAAAATTTGAGGCCTATGGATTTTGAAAGACAATTCTCAATGGCTCTCTTGTGTTTCCACACATCTTGCAAGCAGAGGCATCGACGGTCCATTACTATAGTTGTTGTTGTCAAGTATACTTCTATGGTAGAAAACTTGGGATAATAGAGTTAGTCTCCCACCAAAGCAAAGGGTTTGTTCGAAGTCTTGGAAGGTAAAGATGACATCTACACTCAGATCAAAATGGCAGACTTGTTTTCTTTCCATTTTACAAATTTATGTTTCCTAAACTGAAGATTCCTTTCCTATAACACAATCCACTCTATATGCAGGTATCAGCTGGTCTCTTTGCTTTGATCAGTGGGGAATGAGGCTGAGAGAACAAACACAGATGCTGATAATCTTGATACTGCTATTATGTAAGTAGTAAATTGTCCTTTGTTTCTGACGGAGGAGTCTCACATATTTTTTTTAGCATTGATGAAATTATTGAGAATAACTTTTTAGATTACAAGTAGAGTAAAATCTTAGGCTTTCCACATTTTAAGATAATGAAAAGAAGTGTTGTTTAGTCTTGATGGTAACCACTGTGGTGTTTGTCTTTCACTTATCTGAACTATTTGCCAATATTGGAAAATGTGGATATTACATGTAAATATCTAGCTCTAAAGTCATCTTTAAAAATCATAACTTCAACCTAATCTGGGTCCTTCTTCATTCATGGTACAATCGCTTGAGTCGGGTAGAGACTGATCGTTATGTGAGGTGTGTGCTCTCAATTTGCCAGAGACCTCTCACCATCGTGTTTCTTTCAGACTGAGATCCGCTGTCATTTGTCATTTATCATTGAGCTTGCTCTGCTGTTTTCAGTATTGTAAGTTGAGGGAGAAAACAAAAGATAGACCCAAAGGACCAGTGTGTATCACAAAAATTAGGACAGAGCATATTTCTTTCTGTTAGTGAAAAATATTCCTATGTGTTCAATATGTAATCACAGAGTGTCCCTGTGGGAAAGATACAATTAAGATTCCATTAATATGCAAAGTGTATCTGGGTGAAAAAAATACAACTGAAGACACCACTGTTCTATTTAACTCATTTATCTAACCTTACTGGTCCCAATAGGCATTTGAGTCACAATCTCTGCTTCAGCCAAAATGCCCTGCTTTCAGTACCTAAACCAAGCCAAGGACAGTCCTACTTAGTGCCCTTTCTTGTTGTTCCATCTGCCAGGAGGGCATTTTCTGTAGATATTCATGAGGCCTGCTTATTTTTATCCTACAAATCTCAGTTTAAATATCATGTCAGAGATGTCTTCTCCAAGCATCTTTTCTAATTAGATCTACCCCTGTCATTTGCTACCATGGCACATTATTATGGTTTCAATGGCACTTTTCTACATTTCTAGTTCCATATTGACTTGTTTATATTTAATATCTATTTTACTACTAGGCTATAAGCTCCAGGTTTATAAATCTAGTGCATAGCAAAGCATATGACTATACTGGATTCAACATTTGATGAGTAAATGAAAATATCATCTTAAGATATTTTCTGTTAGGGCAGTTTGACATGCTGAGTCTGTATGTGATATACTTGTCATTGAGAAATTTTATTGATAAGGTGCAATTTGGGGCAGTCCTGACCTCTTAAGAATTTTGCTATTTTGTGAAGTTTGCACTAACATAAAGTAAGAACTCCCTAGGGATTAAAAAAAAAATCATATAAACCTCCAGCTATTTCTATTAGGTCAATTGTTAGTGTGTCATTCTATTTTTATGAAATAAACACTGTTTGCCTTTTTTGGTTATTTTGTCTTTATAAATGCCTATTCCTAAATTCTTCAACTCCATACTATCCCATCAGTGGTGGGCTGGAGGAGCTCTGATTTGTAGCTTTTGCTAATGTCTGTAATATTGACATTGTCATGGCTGATTTCAGGCTATCTACATGAAGTCAATAAATGCAGAGTTGGAAAGAGATGCACACAATCCATTCTCATGAGCAGGGCAAAGTTTTCTGGAGCATACTACTTTTTGTAATGCCTCCCAAATATATGATCATGCATATCGAGTTAGCAAATACATAGATTGATTAATTCTATTTAGTTTTAGGAGCTTGTACCTCCCTTTTTATAATTTATTTAGCAAATAATTTGATGCTCTATACCTCAATTTGGAAAGCTACCTTGCTTCATTTCATTTTAAAGCTTATTTAAAGTTAAGGTGGTTCCTGCTGAATTTTAGATGCACATATCTTTAGTAAATTATTTCTCATGTTATTTGTCTTTCTTAAAAATATATAATCTCATAAAGAGATGAAGGAGTAGACATATCATCACACAATGTAATATAGATACACATCTTTCAATGCATGTACACATTATAATATGTGTTATACATTTTCTCACTGTATTATTCACTTTAGTTTCACATATTAGAAATGTGATTAAGCTACCATAAGAAAAAATTATAATTTCATTATAAGTACACATATATTCATACAATATTTACATCATATGAATCTTACATAAATACATGCATATAATATAGAAAAACATTGACATGATTACTGAAGACATTATTGAATTTTTTCATTCTTTTTTGAAAACTGCTCTTTTTCCCATACAATGTGGATTTCGATGTGAGTTCCTTGAAGCAATAATCTTAGCTACAATAATAACAAAAACTTTATCTTTTTTCTTTCTTTTTACAGTTACTGTATGTGCTTTTTATAATTATTTATTTTGTTTAACAAGACCTTATTTTTATCTTCATTTTATGCTAGAGAAAAATGAGAAAAGAAAGATTGAATAACTTGACCAATTACATGCATGTAACATGTAAAAGGAACAGGATTTGATCATATGTAGTTTGACTTTAGAGAATTTAGATTTTATGCTTTACTGCTTCATTTTTACAGCATTATTATAATAGAACAGGAATTCTGGAAACAGACACTGAAATGAAGATTTGTGTGCAAAAGTTTAATGGAAAGTGTTCTCAGAAACAACCCTTTGTGAGGGAGTGAAAAAAGCCGGCTAGGATAGAGGGAGCAGTTGAGCCACAAAGCTTTTTCAAAGAGTTACTCTCAGTTGGCATCAGGTGATCTCCCAGGAAGCTCTTTAGATATGGATGAAGGCAAGAGGGATGCTTTTTGTACTTCTTTATATAAACTAACCATTGGTAGGAAGCTGCCCACCAAAGGGCCCATGACCTTTGCCAAGGCAGCTTCTTAGGCCAAGAACAATTCCTGGGATGAACTCAGTTTACGATCCGTGAGCAAGTCATGTTGCTGGCAGTGGGGGAATGAGTGTTTTGTTCTTGAAAGATGAGGATCTAGATGGTACACACAGAACTTCCACTACACTTCATCTCTTGCACTGTTTATTTTTGGACATCATTTTATCCCATCTGAAAACAGCTCCTCCAGGATTTTTGCTACTAACTTTGCCTGTGCAACCTTCTACAAGAGGAAAGCTAATGGGAAAAAACTACAGCTCCAGCTGCCACAGCTGGTCTCAGTGCCATTGATCCTCATCATTTCAATTCTCTACAATCCATGTTTATTCCCCTTACCCTTAATTATCACCTCTGCTAGTTTAGGTGGCTTACTTGGTGGATGACAAAGATGCCCATCCCTGTAACATCTGGACCTCTGGTCGTTGTGGCTTTCTCTTGTTGTGGTTGCTGCATTTGTTCTCAAAATTGTTCAAGAAAGTGCCCAGATATGTTCCAGTGACTACTTGAGTGCCAGATGCAATTTTCTTCTGGCTCACATTATGTAACAACAGCCCCATCTTGATTGCTCCTGCCAAATGGTGACTCATTTTCTTGCCTGTTGGTCTCTTGATATAGGGAGCACAAAGTGACTGCATGGAAGATACAGCTGCAGTTTAATAGGGCACTTTGCTTCTGGGATCCATGAATTCTAAATCCACAAAGCTAAGTTTCAGTGACAGAGAGCAACTGAGTGTTTTAGTTCAGGGGAAGGATCTTAGAGACACAAACCAGAGCATCCATTACAATTAATCTGGGTAACATTCATCTTTCCGGAGGTAGAAGCACATCCCAAGCTGGACCTACCAGATTTTTCCCCAGGAATTTAGAATTGGCTTAGCTGTTTTTTGGGAGGAACCATGCAGCTGAGCACTACCAGAGGCTATTTTCCCCGATCTGGAACTAAAATGCACAGACCACTTTGAAAAAATAGGGAAAGCAGATGCACTAGGAAGCAGAGGAGATTGACATTGAGAAAAAGAATCCTTGAGTTCTTCACACTCTCTGATTCATTGTCCAGCTATTTTCTTAGGACAACCTTGATACAAATTCATTGACGATGAGTTTCATTATCTCCACTCCTTATATGAATTTTCTCTGTGTTTAAACTTAACCCACGTGGTATTTGCCGACAAAATTTAATAGCTTTCCCATAGCCCTGCCCTTTCACCTTTAAGTTATTGTGAAATGAGTCTTAACATTCAAGACATTTTGAAAACTTCAAACGAATATTGGAGTTGGCATTTGATATGACTGGTGATCTATGTTTAAAGCGCAGGTTAATAGTAACTCACCTGTTACTAATGTGATGCTGTAGTGGAAAAGAAACAGCACTCGTAGGAAAAAAAATCCCACTTCAAAATTTACGATAAATATAAATATTAACCCAGGAAAAGGAAGCATATTTTTGTTTATTCAGTTTTCATTTTTACTCATGATTTTTACCTGGCCATTTTTTAAAAAGTAGACAAATGATATAGTAGTAAAATAGATTTAGACTCTAATAAAATAAAAAATTTCATTAAGATTTTAAAAATTTCTTTGCTTTGGAAGCAAGAGAGCTGGGCAAAACAGTCTATTTCATAGTCTGCATTTTTATTTTGAAAATTACTGTATATGTTAAAAATCTAAAATTTGGATAATGCTTTGCATCACCCACTATTTTGCAAGGAGTTTGACTATATTTATAACAATCAGAATACCAGGTCAGGGTGTAGGTGGCAAGATTGCTGTAAAACATAAAACCATTATTACACTTTTAGTTTTGTGCTTCCCTTTAAATATATGATTTCATTACTATATAATTTCTTTGAATAATGTTTTAAGTAGAAAAGACTCAGTAATAACGTCGCATTTTTACCCGGGAGCCTGCACTGAAACAAAGTGGCACATATTTGTTCCTGCATCATTCGGCAGTATGATGGATGATGGCAATTACTGGAAAGAACAATATTAGTTTTACAGTTATTGTTATTAACTTAAAGTGCTAAGAATAAAATCCCATATTTCACTAGATACTCCAATCACAGCCAAAATATATGACAGAGGAACATTTTATAATCCCTGTATTTTACACTGGCTGCACAACCAGAAATTGGCAGAGTCAAATCATTTATATCTCCTTATTACCAGCTTGCAGAAGCCATTGAGAATATGAAACTAGAGATGGATATTTTTGTGGCAGATGTTTTATTCTCTTCCACTGTATTAAATTTACCATACATTGGTTCCTCTGCAGTTTATTAAAGTTTCACAAAGAGATTAGCAGTACAATAACAGGACATACAACTTGCTTACTCTTGTTCCCCATTGACAAAAACATTTATTTATTCATAAATTTTGAATATCATAAATATGAGATATATATGTAGCCAGTAAATATTTAAAAAGACAATCTGAGTAAAGCACTTTCCTAAATTCCAGACATTTATACAAAATGTTACAAAGACTTTCTTCTTGTATAAATAAGACATACATCTGCTATGCTCTGAATGTTTGTGTTTCTCCCAAATTCTTATGTTGAAATACTAATTCCCAAGGTGTTGGTCTTAAGAGGTGGGACTTTAGGAGGTGATAAGGTTCTGAGGGTGGTGTCCTCTGAATGGGATTAATGCCTTTATAAAGAGGCCTTTATAAAGAGGAGTTTGTAAACCCTTCAACCACGTGAGGTTACAGTGAGAGGATGGCAGTCCATGAAGAGCCCCCTCACCAGACACTAAATCTGTGGTGCCTTAATCTTGGACTTCACAGCCACCAGAGCTATGAGATAAACTTCTATCAGAAATTTATTTACCAGTATATGGTATTTTCCTATAGCAGCCTAAATATATTAGGACAACATCTAAATAAAATAGTGTTATTTATACTTTTCATATAAAAGCAATTAATAAGGCACAAACAAAAATATTTTGTTTTATAAAAATATTATATTTAATTTTATAGGTAGGTAGACACATAGAGTGGCTAAGAGTATTAATTCTGAAGCAGACTTCCTCAGTTTAAGTCCAAGCCTACCAATGACTATGTGGTTTTGGAAAATTCACTTAACTACTTTGTGCCTTATTTTCCTAACCTGTAAAGTGGGGAAAATAAAGGTTGCTACCTCACAGAATTGTCAGGAGGTTTAAATGAGTTTATATAAGTATGCATATAGAACAATGTCTGAAATATATATTGTGCAATTTAAAGGTTTTCAATAATTTTGATTCATTTCTGATGCCTTCTCCATATCAAGACCATTTTGTACATCTGTTTTGGCAAATACTACATACAAACATCAACTCATTATAAAAAATATTATAACAAAATATCTCACATTACTTTAAAGCTATGATGACTTGTGTTGAGATTTCTGCCTGAAAATGAGCAAAAGAAAGAAATCAGACAAAAAATAAAAAGTAATGTTGCTTAGAAAATAAAAGTATATAAGAAGTTTCATATGCCAGCACAAATACCTTTTTATAAAATAGCGTTTTAGATTATATATTGGAAAGCTTTATAAATGTGTTTTTAAAAAAATGAGACCCATATTCTTCTTCAATCTACTTGGAGCACATTAGTTGTGAAATATACTCTAATTTGCCTCATTTATCACTCAACCCAAACAACCCTCTGCCTCCCATTCTTTTACTATAGAATGTGAAAAGTTGAACACTTTCTTAGCCATTTTTCAGCTAGATGTAATTTGTAAAAATAGCTCTGACCATTGAATTGTAAGCACATTTCTACCCCTCTAGGAAAAAAGTCAAAGGCTTGCAATAACAAGGCTGTAGCCCTTCCTTTCTTTTTGTACTCTAGAAGGGGTTCATGAGGTTGGAGCAGAGATAGCCATCTTGTTTCCATGAGGATATAAGCATGAGGATGAACGTTTGGAAGATGGAAGTTTGTTGCAGGATGATATCCTTGAATGGGTGTACCAGATCTGGACTGTCTTTCTCCAGACTTCCAGTTAATTGAGAATGATAAATGCCCTGACTTGGGTAGGGAAAAAGCAATACACGTAACTTAAACATTTGTATCCCCTTAATATGCTGAAATAAAAAAAAAGAATAATAAGGCATCTGGCTGTTTTTAATTGTCTTCAGTTTTAAACATTTATTGTATATTTACAGAGTGGAAAGAAGAGCATTAGAATAGAGTCTGAGGTTTAATGCTTTATGAACATTTAGCGCACAACTTATCATCACAGATATTCTATTTCTGCTTGTTCTTGAGAAAATAGAAAATAACTATGTTTCATTGTAGAATCAATCATACTTTATCTCTGCAACAACACTGTGGGCCACTCTGAAGCTGATAATTTTGTTTTTTTCCATATATTCTGGTGTAAAGTTGTGAACAAAGTACGTATTCAATAAATTATTAATGAATGAATACATTGAATGAATATACTTAATTGATCAATATTTTAGCTATGTAAAGACAATTAATAAAATGGTAACAATGTATTCATGTAATAAACATGTTTTAAGCTATTAATATCTACATTTCACTCTCATCACTGAAGCAAGATATGATGCCACCAAATCAAACTAATGTTATTCTTCAACATTAGCTTATAAAAATACAATTGTAGCATTTGTCAGATTGGGTTATTAAGATGGCAGAAATGAGTATAACTATTTTTTCATAGAATTTTATATATGATTCAGTGAACAACTCGTGGCAGGTTATCTAGCCAGCAGGTCCTTGAAAAAATAATAAACATTTTGTTTACTATTTAACCATGTTATCAATTTGTGTCCTATAGAGTTTTAGAGAGTAGTACGAATATACTCACTGATACAATTTAAAAGCAATTCAGTCATATAGTTTACGTAAATGATTCTTTAAACCTATGTGAAATCCAGGACTCTATGATTGCTGTGAAAAGAAAAAAATAGTGGTTCAACATAAGATTTTTGTCTACATTTTACCTGGAAGCAAATTTTGGTTTTGTGACACTTGAAGCTTATACAATTTTGGGAGGGGAGACACTTTAAGTAAAAGAATACAAAATTATTTTTATATGCACATTTTACAAAATCATATGGCTCCTATGAACATATTACTCAATTTCCTTCTGGTGATTTTCCCTGCAGTTTCAAATTCATTAGCTTCACCTTAAATCTATCACTTCTACTACTAATAGTGTTTTTCATGTTAGCCACTTTCCCTGAGATATTCAAGTTACCTGTATACTTTTATATTGAATGAGAAAAAGGTAAGTGACTGCTAGAATTACAAACCTCAAAGCTGAAGAAAAAACTGTTTATTGAGTGGGAATACATTTATTGAGCACCATGCTATGGGCACTGTATATATTACCTACATAACTATCATTAAAATAATACCGTCTTTATGCCCAACTAAAGTACAAAGTACAAGGAAATGTGTACCACAATCAATTTTGACTTATGCTGTAATTGACACTAAATTTGCACAAAATCCTTTGTTGTATCTGCTAAATGTATATATTTAAAACATCTATGAAAGTTGCCTTCTCCCATGAAGTTATCAATTTTCTGCTCACCAAAGCAGCTTTGAAAAATTTGCATATATTTTTTCTATCTTTGTTCAATTCAAACCGTTGTTTTTTCAGAGTAGTAGGAAAAAAAGATTGTGGAGATAAAATATTCCTCACCTTTGACTTGAATTTACTCGATATGAAATTAAAACTCATCAAATTTCTATGGCACGGAATCTTTTTTTGTTTATTTCAGCATATTACGGGGGTACAAATGTTTAGTTTACATATATTGGCATAGAATCTTGTCCTTTACTGTAGTTCAATTTAAAATAAAAATCATAGCTCTTTAGTCCAGCATTTTTCAGTAGCAAATACATATCTTGTATTTTTAGTTAGTGTATCAGTTGAACTTGTCAGCTTACCCACTTCTGTTTCTTGTCTGTCTTATGAAGTATTACACTACAACTCTGTGCCACATTTAGTGAACTCAGAGAATATTAGGTTCTATTTTATCATAGGTGTTTTCCTATGTTGTTAATATATTATCATTAAGAGTTTCAAACTGGAAGCTAAAAAACAATTGAGTTAGCTGTTTTCAGTGGGATCTTTTAAGTCATATTTCATACTTAGTCCCTAAAGGATACTCTTCAGAATCATAATAGCAAGTGTGCATTTATAGCTACTCTAAATCAATTGCTAATTAATTCCACATGGTACTGATGAATTTCTTTAGCATTAAGTTTACTATGGAAGTTTTACAAGTTATTAATACAAATTGTCACGGCGTTTACAGCAACCTTTTTCTCTATTTTATTCTATCTCCTTCTTGTTCTCCTAAGGGTTGATAATGAATTCTATGTAAGGTCATTGGGCACAAAACCTTTTTTAGTAAGAATCTGACAAATTGATAAGGACAAAAAATATGTTCCTAATTTTTCCTGTTCAAATGGTGGTATTTTATTGTATTTTTTTATTTTGGATGGTAGTTGAATATTTTGAAAGACTTATATTTATTGGTTTATTACTTAACTGCATAGCTAATTAAGAAATCTGTTGTCATTACACGAAACTATGACTACACAAAGTGATAATATGTAAAATAAAGTATGAAATTAAGTGTTTTTCTGTTAACATAAAGACTGTGTTTATATTTCATATAGAATTAGAGTCCTGACAGCTGTAAGTCCTGTAATTCTTAAAATTATCAATCTTATATCATAACCCAATTCCCACATTATTCATTTATTATTGACAATCAAATACAATAAAAATTAAAATTCTTATCATTCTAAAAATTTTAGTATCAAGGACTATCTTGAAGTATTTTAATAACAGAATGACCAAGGAATTATCAGAGCTTGACATTTTGTTGATTTTCTATCTTTGGCATGTTTGATCAATTTAGAATTTGCCTTAAAGTTTTAATGAAAGATTTTGAATTTCTGTTCCACTTGATATTATTAGCATTCATATGCATTTAATGGTATTTCTGTCATTAAAAAAAAAAAACACTAAAATCCTGAAAGAAAAACATGTACCAGTAACTGGTTCTGACGATTCCATTTCAAACTAAAATGCTTGATGAGAGCAATGAATATTTAACTGTTTAATAAAATATAATTAACTACTGAATTTGATGACATAAAGAAAAATAAAGTAGAACATGGCTGGCCATATGACATTTATTGACATTTATTTTATTTTAAAATACTTTTTATTCTTAAATAATGCCTTAATATAAAAATGGTCCTCCCCTTCTTACATACTAATTTGATGTTTCTATCAAGATATCATTTTCCATGCTTGTTTAAATATACATTAATGAATATTGACATAGATATGAATAGCATGCTTATTTTAATTTTTTAATATCAAAAATATCTTACACAAACAGAATTATACCATGCACAAGCTTCTGTGATTTTCCAATAAAGTTTTCCCTAATTGGTTTTAAATAAAAAGATTTATTATCATAAATGCTAGTACTTAAATATATTTTGTTCAATATGTTTTATTTTGTTATCTAGGTTTTTCCTAAAAAAGTAATAAGCATTGTATTTATATGAACTTAAAATTTCACAATCCCGGGCCAGGCGCGGTGGCTCACGCCTGTAATCCTAGCACTCTGGGAGGCCGAGGCGGGCGGATAGTCCTGAGCTCAGGAGTTCGAGACCAGCCTGAGCAAGAGCGAGACCCCATCTCTACCAAAAATAGAAAGAAATTAATTGGACAGCTAAAAATATATATATAGAAAAAATTAGCCGGGCATGGTGGTGCATGCCTGTAGTCCC